>CM033641.1:135742506-135806078 GCA_019512145.1 Engystomops pustulosus | reverse complement strand
GATGTCCGCAGGGTCCTCTTCTGGCTTCCGCGCATGTCCTCTGGCGTATATACATCACGCTGGGTCGCCACCATGTTTTCGCCCGGTGTGTACAGGAAGAACGTGCCGCGGAAGCCAGAGACGAGCCACCGCGGACATCGGGGGGAGGAGCAGCGCAGCATCGGGGCCACGGAGGGTGAGTAATAAAGTTTTTTTTTTTTTAATGATGGGCTGGGCTGTGTGCTATTTTATACTACTGGGGGCAGGCTGGGCAGTGCTGTATATAATGGGGGCAGGTGGGCAGTGCTGTATACTAATGGGGGCAAGCTGGGCAGTGTGTATACTACTGGGGGCAGCTGGGCAGTGATTGTATACTACTGGGGGAGGCTGGGCAGTGCTGTTATACTACTGGGGGAAGGCTGGGCAGTGCTGTATACTACTGGGGGGAAGCTGGGCAGTGCTGTATAATACTGGGGCAGCTGGGCAGTGCTGTATATACTGGGGGCATGCTGGGCAGTGCTGTATACTACTGGGGAAGTGTGTATACTACTGGGGGCAAGAGGAGGGCAGGCGTATACTACTGGGGGCAGGCTGTTACTACTGGGAGCAGGCTGGGGTGGCTGTTATACTTTGGGGGCAGGCTGGGTGGCTGGCTACTAATGGGGGCAGGCTGTATACTATAGGGTCGTGCGATCCACCTCGGCTATATGAGTCAGGCGTGGCGTTTTGGTGTGTTAAAATTAGGGGTCTCGGCTATACTCGGTCGGCTTATACTCGAGTATATACGGAGGCTACATACACATTCTGCCAAGTTGGCATGTTATTAAATACTACTGTTTTTGAGACAATTTCCCATAAAGGAGCTTTGTTGTCCTTCTAGAAACTAAACAGCTGTCCTTTGGATAGTGACATCCCGCTCACTACTGGTATAGGTTGGCCAGCAAAATTATCTTCACACAGGTAACGTTTTAAAAAAAAAATAGTCATACCGATTGACTAAATGTAGATAATATGGAAGATTATGTCAATGTCAATGTGAATATCCTTCTTTAAATTTGTGTATTGGCTGTATACCTGTGCATTGAGTATTAAAAAAATTAGCAAAACCATTCTACAACTGCTAATTTGTTGCACTAGTTACATTGTTGCAGTTGTGGGCGCACCTTTGCCTGGGTGTGTGTTTGATCGCAGGGTGATCTAAGTTTTCTTCTCTCCTTTAAAAAAAATTGTGAAAAATAAAAAAAAAAAAAGTTTCAGGTCGAAAACTCGAAGAAAAACACCGAATTATTTGAAAGTCATCCTTGGTTGAGATAGAAGGTATCATTCGGGAATTTCAATTGTGTGCCCTAACAAGGCACACCTTAATGGTGATTGAGCAACAGAAACGTATTCAAACCTATTTAAAAGCATATATTCTTTATTGCGTATATTATTTTACCTGGTATAGAGATACTAAAGTGTAAATTTCATAAACACCAAAATATTTTCTATCATAAAAAAAATAAATTACGCAAGCGGTAACCGCTCTATGGTTGGTATTTCTTGTGGCTGATCTACAAGAAACAGCAGCTTCAAAATCTTTTAAAAAATCATTTTCGCGCCCATGAAAACCATCAGCACAAACTCCAGATTTAGGCAGTCATAAAGGAATGCTTTGAATCATATTCACAAACCGGCGGGGATTAAGAAAAGTAAGTGAAATTTGTATCATAGCACATAAAAAGACACCAATGTAAAATGAAACGCAAGCCTTCAAGGGCATTAATAAGTTAAACGGGGAGGAAGAGTTTAACATAGAGAAGAAATGAGAGTGACTTTTCATGAGATATGGAGAGATCGAGAGCCAAAAAAAAATCAAATTTAGTTTTCACTATAAGGTTGTAGATATGTAAAATAAATAAATAAAAAGAATACGGTCGAGGAGTATACGCGACCAGGGACATAGTAATCGCAACCAGAGAAGTGGGGGCAAGCTGGGCAGTGCTGTATACTACTGGGGGCAAGCTGGGCAGTGCTGTATACTACTGGGGGCAAGCTGGGCAGTGCTGTATACTACTGGGGGCAAGCTGGGCAGTGCTGTATACTACTGGGGGCAAGCTGGGCAGTGCTGTATACTACTGGGGGCAGGCTGGGCAGTGCTGTATACTACTGGGGGCAAGCTGGGCAGTGCTGTATACTACTGGGGGCAAGCTGGGCAGTGCTGTTTACTACTGGGGGCAAGCTGGGCAGTGCTGTATACTACTGGGGGCATGCTGGGCAGTGCTGTATACTACTGGGGGCAAACTGTGCAGTGCTGTATACTACGGGGGGCAAGCTGGGCAGTGCTGTATACTACTGGGGGCAGGCTGTATACTACTGGGGACAGGCTGGGGTGGCTGTATACTATTGGGGGCAGGCTGGGGTGGCTGTATACTACTGGGGGCAGGCTGTATACTATAGGGGGCTGGCTGGCTATATACTGGGGGTTTTTGGTGGTAAAATTAGGGGTCTCGGCTTATACTCGGGTCGGCTTATACTCGAGTATATACGGTATTTGGAATCACTGCATCCGTAACAATCTTTTTAATAAAACAGTGTTGTTACTGGGCTTGCACGTTGAATGGTTGAAACCCCCCCCCCCCAAAAAAAAAACACTCCAAAAAAAGATAAATTTTTATTAATACCCTATAAAAATGCTTTAAAAAGTGATTTAAAAAATGTTACACGCTCCAAAATAAAACCACTAAAAAGAACAACAAAAAATTATGCTAAAATTAACAACATTTTCTCCAAATTACTTTTTATACAGTAAAATTGGGAAAAAAACAAAAAACATCTAAATGAATGAGGTATTTTCATGATTGTGGTAAACCATAGAATAAAAATAATTTACTAATTTTATGATATGGTGAATGGCCAAAAAAATCTTCCCAAAAATGTACGAATTGAATTTCCTCCACCAAAAAACAGTTACCGTATGTATTCCAGTACAGGCGGTCCCCTACTTAAGGACACCCGACTTACAGACAACCCATAGTTACAGACGGACCCCTCTGCCCCATGTGATCTCTGGTGAAGCTCTCTGGATGCTTTACTATAGTCCCAGACTGCAATGATCAGCTGTAAGGTGTCTGTAATGAAGCTTTATTGATAATCCTTGGTCCAATTACACCAAAAATTTTGAAACTCCAATTGTCACTGGGGCAAAAGAAAAAAAATTGTCTAGAACTTCCATTATAAAATATACAGTTTCGACTTGCATACAAATTCAACTTAAGAACAAACCTCCAGACCCTATCTTGTATGTAACCCGGGGACTGCCTGTATAAGCAAACCCAAGTATAAGCCGAGGTACCTAATTCTAACACAAACAACTGGGAAAACTTATCGAGTATAAGCCGAGGGTGGGAAATGCATTGGTCACAGCCCCCCCAGTATATAGCCTGCCAGCCCCCTGCAGTATATAGCCTGCCAGCTCCCTGTAGTATATAGCCTGCCAGCTCCCTGTAGTATATAGGCTGCCAGCCTGTCTAGTATGTAGCCTAGCAGCCCCCTGGTATATAGCTTACCAGCCCCCTTTAGGTCCCCTTCTTGCTTCAGATCCTCTTTGGATCCTTTGGCTACACTTTAGCTTGTTCCATTCCTCTTCGGGTTTTCACTCTCAGCCATCACACAGAATGACGGCAGCTGCTTGCCGATGTCATTGTTTTTGAGCTGCCGCCATTGCGAGGGGATCCGAAGAGGAACGGAAGAACCCAAAGAGGAGGTACCGGAGCATCGGAAGCAGAAGAGGACCTACGGGGGACATCGGGAAGGTGAGTTCAGTGTTAATTTTTTTTTAATAGACTCGAGTATAAGCCGAGTTAGGGTTTTTCAGCACAAATTTTACACTCGAGTATGTACGGTAATAAAATGTCATCAATTAGCTATTGATGCCCCAAAATTATGTACCAGAAAAGCACATCGCATGTTGCAAAAAAATAAGCCCTTATATGTCCACATTAAAACAATTTGTTACAATTTGACAATGCATATCTGCTCCAGTTTTCCACCAAATATGGGCTTATCGTTACACTCGGAAGAAATTAGGTATCAAACTTTGTGGAGCTTTTTTCTATTCAATCCATTGTGAATGTTTCATTTTCCACCTAAAATAAATGTATTGTCCAAAAATATTACAATTTGTAGACCACACCTCTGTTTTGTTTTAACCCCTATAACATACCTAAAGGGTTAACAAACTTTTTAAAAGCGCTTTTCAATACGTTGAAGGGTGTAGTTGAATGGGGGGTTTAATGGGGTAATTTCCTAGTCTTTATTATTTTTAGCTATTATTTAAGCCCCAAACAGTCAAATGAAAGCGTTGGAGTTCCTTATAAATATAGGTTTTGGCTATTTTCAAAAAAATGTGAAAAAGGGCACCTAAATTCTAAGCCTCATAACAGTCTATTAAAATATATGGAATCTATAAAAATTAAACAAACATAAAGCAGACATTTGGGAAATGTAAGCTATGAATTAATTTGAGTGTTATGACTATCTGCTTCAAAAACAGAGAATTTAGGGCACTGCCCCGTAGTTGCCTCCCTTTGGAACCACATGAAAACCTGCTTTCTGTTAGGTAACGCAACACCTGTAACCCCAGCAGTGCTCCTACTAGGAGACAAACCAGCAAAGGTTAAAAACAGAGCCCATCGCTTAGTCCAATTTATAGCTTTAGCGACTAGAATTCACATAGCAGCTAAATGGAAATCTCTGGACCTATCCTTTACCGCAGTTAAAAATAGAATCAACCTATTGATGTTGTTTGAGAATATTGAGGCCAATAGAACAGACACCTTCCCACTGTTTAAATCCCCTTCCCCACCCTGGTTCCCCTATGTTTTATTGCTTTGAACAATACAAAAGTTGGCTGTGTATCAAAAAAATTCTGTTTTCATTACCAATCCCCCTTTGTGGGGTACAACTTATGCCATGACCTATTGTAAGGCATTTTCCTATGTTTTTCAAACTCTAAAACCTTGTTGAAATGGAAAACAGAGAATTTAGAACTTTGAAAATAAATAATTTTTCAATTTTTTTTCCAAAATATCCGTTTTTTAATAACTAGACTTGTTTTTTGATCCTTTTTTGTATATGAATTCCCGTCATGATGAATTTTTATCGTGGTCCACGCTTCCAAAAGTGACCAAAAATATGTCTTATGTTGCAATTTTTTTGACTCATGCGGTATATTATACTCCAAGGCTGAGGAACCAATACAAGATGCACAAAATTTGATCTGTTTGATTTGGTTCACATGATGTGGAGATGGCCAAAACTGCATTGATATTAGAGAGAGGCTACAATTAATTTTTAATAGTCAGATACCTCAAGATCCAAAAATATGTGTACAAAAGTTGAAGTAGAGGGCTGGGAGTCGCATATTTTGTCTGTGATTTTTTGCTAATAGCTCGCATCTCCAACAGGGGCTTGTGGCAAAAACTTAACTTGGCTCCGGATTCAGGAACTCTAGTACACATAAAGGTATAGGCTTTTATAGAATGTTTAAAATACATTGATTAAATATATTAAAATATATAAAACATGAGAATCGTTTTGAGTCCCGGACTGGGTTAATCATTAGTAAGTAACATATAATGAATAAATATAAGTGTGGAACCTTAGTACTTTGGAAAATCTTTTTACCAGTGCCTATGATGTAATTTCTTGTTTTATGTGTTGCCTCTCCATGAATGTTCACACTGTCCGTGTTGTTTTGCTTTGTGTTTTTAGGTCCTTTTTAATGGGGTATTTTTAGTCAGATAATATTTTGTGATGTAATTTATGAATAAATTGTGCAATAAAGACTTGTTTTCATTCACAAAGTCTTAATTATTTTCAGTTATGGAGATATGATAGGACTTAGTTCAGTTTGGTAGGGTCTCCTGACAGTAGTATTGATACTGCATTGAAACTTATGTGTATCCTTGTGGTTCAAGATTGTTTGTTTTTTTCTATATACTTGAGGGGGCTGGCTGGCTATATACTGGGGGGCTGTGACCAATGCATTTCCCACCCTCGGCTTATAATTGAGTCAATAGGTTTTTCCAGTTTTTTGTGTCGAAATTAGGGGCCTCGGCTTATACTCGGTCGGCTTATATGTTTTTTTTATCACTTTATATTGCATTTTTGTGGGATGAAATAGGTAAAAATCATAATTTCTAGTGGGTTTTTAAGGTTTTTTTATTGTGTTACTCAAGCAGGTTCAATAATGATTATTTAAAATCTACGGCTTGTTATGAACACGGTGATGCTATGTATGTTCAACGCTGTGTCACGGATGCCCCTGCGATCCATGTCACGAACTGCGAGCACATCCGCGCCCCTCTCTGTGGTGCGATGCTCGCTGCCCTGGACTTACCACTCCTCATTCCAGGTCCGACTAGGCCGAGCGTGCGTACCCACTCTATAGGGCGCACTCAAACTCTTCAAGATATAAGGGCCAGCGTACTGGTGATTGGGGCTGGCAAATCCAGCTCTGCTTTATAGTCCGGCACCTCTCTTCCTGCAACGCCGGATCTTCAGCCTTATTCCACTGAAGTGAAAGCCCTCCTGTGTCTCCATTGTTCCCTGTGATTCCTGTTCCTGTGTTCCCATGTCTGCTATGTTCCTGTCATCTGTTCCTGTTCTGTGTGCCAGTCCGTTCCTGCCTGTGCCAGTTCTTGCATTCCTGTTCCATGTGCCAGTCCGTTCCCGCCTGCCTGTATCGTGTGCCAGCACCTGTGTTCCTACCGTGAGTTCCAGCGTTTCCAAGCTGTTTTCCTGCTTTCACCTCAGGCTCGGACTGTATCCTGCCGTGCTACCTTGGCTGCCACCGTGGGCCTAGTCGCACCCATGGAACGAACTGGTGGCACCCACCGCAGCAAGAACATCCTGTTTTGCGGCGGGCTCTGGTGAAGACCAGGTGCCACAGGCACCTGTCCTGGGTATCAGCTAGTAACATCTCCTGCAGTGGTCCAGAGGTTCCACAACTCCAGAACCCTTTTGCCCACGACACTCGCCGCTAGAACCCTGACACGCTGGAATAAACTATATGGAATTATATTTTGATAGAATGGACATTTTGAGATGCGGGGATACCTAGCATGTTCATGATTTTTATGCTGTGTTTTAATATTAGTTCTAGGGAAAAGTTGTGATTTAAATTTTCAGGGTGTTTTTTTTTTCACTATTTTTCATAACCCTGGCTTGTTTGATTGATCCTGCAAACACTGCAATACTACAGTATGGCAGTATATGTAGATTTAACACATGATCTATTACAATGTGCCACCAGATCTTGGAAATATAACAAAATATAATTCTGTATTCACAGTATATATTATTTATTCATGTACATTGTAGTTATTCTAATGTAGTAAGGTGCTGAATGTATTATATTAAATTAAAGGGGGCAATGTTAATATCATTATGGATTCATATAAGGAGAGTAGAGGGTTGGGGAGACAAAAAGAGTGCTCCTATGGCGTAGTATGTTATATAAAAGAATGATTAGTAGCAGTACATGAGCCACTAACCTGGTCTGGTTGTGAAGGGAGGCACAAAACCTGATATTCTTATCCTCCTGTAGGTTTCGTTGTCCTGCTGCCACGCTCCTGTAGTAGGTCCTTCCCCAATCAGAGAACTAATTACGAGAAGAGACATCTTTGTTCGTCCTATGGACCTGAATGATGAGCGCTGCAGTATAGCGCTGGATAACGATGAGACTTCGGAGTGTATTCCAAAAGAGCGTTTTTAATTGAATGTTATAAATCACTGAGATGCTGCGGGAATGATGCGGAAGAAGGCAGAGAGTAGACATGCTTTACCCGATCCTCTTAGCAGCTCGACTTGGAGAACTTCTTCCACCAACTTCACCTGATGAACTGTTTGACCACAAAGAATTCACTTCATTTATCTCCTCCTGCGCTTCCCATCTAAAAACAGCTGCCAATCAGTTGTTCAATTCCAGATGTTTGCCCAGCAACTGAAAGCTCCCAGAGACTGGAAGCTCCCAGACTATACCAATTACTGTACTATTTAAACCACATGCTTGTCGTTTAGGATAAAGCCTTTATCCAGGGCCGGTTCTAGACAAAATGGGGCCCTGGGCAAAACTAAAAGTGGGGCCCCAAAATAAAAAACAATTTTATGACCATTCACAGTAAGAAAGAGGCTCCCGTTAGTATGGTAAAACAAACTGTAATATGGGAGTATTTTATAGGAGATAGACAGATGATAGGGAGATTGATGGGTAGCCCGGGGCTCGCGGCTCAGCACTACAGCCTTGCAGTGCTGGTCAACATCTGCAGAGTTTGCATGTTCTCTCGGTATGGAAACATTCTTCACACATATTGTTCTTCATATACTATTGTGAAGAACATCGTTCGGTGCACGTGTCTTCCGATAAGTTAGCAGATGTTCGGAACATCTGCAATGTGTTCTTCACTGCTTTCTTTCAATGTGTTCGTTCAGTGAAAACATCTGCAAACATCTGCAATGTGTTCTTCTTTAGTGTTCTTTCAATGTGTTGTTTCATCGGGAAAAATTTGTCTCGAATAACGAGCACTCGAGCATTTTAGTGCTCGCTCATTTCTAGTGTGAAATAAAAACTTCATTCCGGAACATGTGTGTGTTTTGGTGTTACATATAAATTTATGGACATGTTCTGGGTTTTGTTGTTAATATATAATAGCGACAAGGATCAAATGATCATTGCATCAGTCAATTTTCGCAAAAAAAAAATATCACTAAATAAAAGGCAATAAGAGAGAAAGTGTGTTCTTAGATACTTCTGTATAGAGAAGGGTTAAAAACATGAACATTAGTTGATATTATTCCTTATCAAAATGTACTAACATATAAAGGGAATATTTCCATTATCTGTGAGGTGCAGCAGCTCAGTATGCAGCAAATTCTCCCTGTAGACTGATGGCTAAGAATCTGGAGGGGGGAGACACTTCAGAGGGCTGTATCTTTGGCTCTGTGACACATAGAACCTCACTTCTTTTTTCCTATGAAAAAAGAGAGTCTTCTCTTTTATATGAATAGATATATGTGTTTCTAGGTGTCAGGAAAACAGAGTTATTAACTGTTAAACTGCCGACTGTGGTGATTTTTATATATAAAAATGGCACCTGATATTCTCACTGAATATCTCTGGATCCATGACACCTAGAAACAAAATTCAAGATTTATTTGAAAGAAGAGATTCTCCCCTTTCAGTGGGCCCTGGGCAATTGCCCACTTTACCTACCCATAGCGCCGGCCCTGCCTTTATCTGTGAAGACTCCTGGACGGCCGCTCCTATGTGAATAACCAAAGTAGAAGTGGATTTTGTACGAATGTCTTGTGATTTGTCAGAGAACATGTGACAAAGAAAAATGGCCGTCTATTCACTCCTTAGCATCATGTGTCATTAATTTACACTAAGTGCTATAAGGGCATGGTATAGACATTGAGCTTGTATCATTCCCGCAGCATCTCAGTTATTTGTAACATTCAAATAAAAATGCTCTTTTGGAAAACACTCCGAAATCTCATCGTTATCCAGTGCCGTACCGCAACGCTCATCATCCAGGTCCATAGGACGAACAAAGATTATTGATTCATTACATACATCCTTGGGCACAGTGTGATCAGGTGTGGTGCGAGGGGTATATATTATATTATTTAGGAGCACATTGTTATTCAGGTGACACTATAGTGTAAGTGACTGTAGTGCCTTTAGGATCACAGAGGTGCTACAAGGAGCTGAGTACATCTTAGCGTGAATTCTTCACAAGTGACAAGTACTAGAAAACAACTGATAAGTGGATGGAGCAGATCATCACCTGTGAGTAGCTAAATGTCACTTCTGACAATTCTGTACAAAGTATGATACTTTCTGCTTTACATGAGTTAGCAGTAGAAGTCCTGTGGAAGGAAAGACCATGGGATATGATGCCATGGGGTGCAGCAGCCATGTGGATAAATTACACAGGTCCGCTGCTCCCCATAAATACATACTTTACAATGGCCTGCTGCAGCCTGCCCTCCTTTGTTTTCTTACACAGCACTTCTGCCACTCCCTTTATGTAAAGCACTCAGGTGTTACGCTGTTATATTCTTGTACACAAGGCTGTCTGTTTTAAATAAAATAAGGCAACAGGAAACCTTTGTAATGTCTGGGGCTACAGGTTACAGCAGTCCTTTGTGTAATGCCATAATTTACACAACACTCAGACAGTGGTGGTGGAGATACTTGTGTTATGCATATTGTATTCCTATAGTAGTTATATTCTAGTGCATAGGGGGCAGTATTATTGTAAACATTGAAAAGTTGTATCTGCTCACCCGACCTCCAAGACTTTTAGGGTGCATTTATACGAGCGTATGTCCGCCAGGCCGTAGCCGGGCGGACATACGTCCGGCGTCATGGAGAGGAGTAGGGTTGACCCCTTCCCTCTACATACCGTGTTTCCCCGAAAGTAAGACAGTGTCTTACATTCTTTTTACCCCCAAAAGTCCCACTATGTCTTACTTTCGGGGTATGTCTTATATTGGAAAAAAAATTGAAAATTTTTGTTTTAACCATAAAATTAACATTTATTAACAGGCTGAACAGTATGGTATTCACCACCAAACAGTTTTATAAAAGCAAGTGCCAAGAGTTATACAGTGTAATGGGTGGTTATACAGTGTGAGGGGGGGGGGGGTATTATACAGTGTGGTAGGTTAATTACAGTGTCGGGGGGGGGGGCAATTATAACAGTGGTGGGAGGTTATACAGTGTATGGGGGGGCATTATACAGTGCAGAGGGGGGATGGGTGTTTTAACATAAACCATAGAACTGTGCAAGCAAACACACTGACACACTACATTCATACATTATACATGTAAATAAACATGCACACAATGTTCACATATAGATCAGACATCGCACCTACATACACACTACACATAACATACATACTTTTCAGTGACACTGACTGCAGGGCTGAGTACAGGCTGGTCCAGGCTGACATGTGCTCCCCTGCTCCTCTAATGTAAGGCTAATGTAAGACGTACCCGAAAGTAAGACATAGTTAGAGCTGCCGGGAGCCGGGTGCTGCAGCCTCTTTATGTCACTGCTGTAGCTCCTGCCGGATAGAAGATTATGTGACCGGAGCTCAGCTACTCCGTGCAGGCTCCGATCACATGAGGAGAGAGGAGACAGGGCTGCACAGTGTGGACTCTGCAGCATGGAGCCGAGGGAGAAGCTTCCTGCTCTGTGCTGCTGCTGTCTGTGTTACTGGAGCAGCTCCTCCCCCTCCCGTGTAGCTGCTAAACTCTGCTACATCAGTGGGAACAGGAGGGGGAGAGGAGCAGGGGAGCACATGTCAGCCTGGGCCAGACTCTACTCAGCCCTGCAATCAGTGACACTGAAAAGTATGTATGTTATGTGTAGTGTGTATGTAGGTGTGATGTCTGATCTATATGTGAACATTGTGTGCATGTTTATT
Organism: Engystomops pustulosus; assembly: GCA_019512145.1. Lineage (NCBI taxonomy): Eukaryota > Metazoa > Chordata > Amphibia > Anura > Leptodactylidae > Engystomops > Engystomops pustulosus. Next base: position 135,794,615 of record CM033641.1, on the reverse strand, counting down.
TACATGTATAATGTATGAATGTAGTGTGTCAGTGTGTTTGCTTGCACAGTTCTAAGGTTTATGTTAAAACACCCATCCCCCTCTGCACTGTATAATGCCCCTACTCACAATGTATAACCTCCCACACTGTATAATGCCCCCCCCATACACTGTATAACCTCCCACACTGTATAATGCCCCCCCATACACTGTATAACCTCCCACACTGTATAATGCCCCCCCCCCCTTACACTGTATAACCTCCCACACTGTATAATGCCCCCCCCCTTACACTGTATAACCTACCACACTGTATAATGCCCCCCTTCCCCCTCACACTGTATAACCACCCATTACACTGTATAATTCTTGGCACTTGCTTTTATAAAACTGCTTGGTGGTGAATACCATACTGTTCAGCCTGTTAATAAATGTTAATTTTATGGTTAAAACAAAAATTTACAATTTTTTTCCAATATAAGACATACCCCGAAAGTAAGACATAGTGGGACTTTTGGGGGTAAAAAGAATGTAAGACACTGTCTTACTTTCGGGGAAACACGGTAACACACCCACTACGTCTTACTATCGGGGGTGTCTTACTATCGGGGAAACACGGTAGATATACACAGTGCAAAGTGCTGAAACACGGGGAAAGATAGGACATGTTCTATCTTTTCCCCGTGTACCGAGCAGTAGTGCCACAGATGTGTAGCACCGTACTGCTCCGTGCACCCATTGCTGGCCTATTGGGGGCGTATATACGGCCACAAGCTTGCGGACCTATATATATCTCCCAACAGTCGTGTGAATGCAGCTTTAAAGTCTGCACGGCACTAAATCTGAAGACTCAGAGACACATCGTAGGAAAAAATAGGAAGAATGGTCTGGCACTCCGACATCTCAGGTAAAAAATGGTTCTTGCTTTATTTCAATTTGTTTAAAATCAGGGATATTGCCACGTGCAAAACAGGACATTACAGACCAACCCGTTTCAACAGAGGTGTTTTTGTCAAGGTCTAACAAATTCATCTAATTATTACAATTAAATACGGTGGGTCCCAGCAACCACTATTAACAGCTCCCCCGCAATCACTATAAACAACTCCCCCAGCAACAATTATATACAGCTCCCCAGCAACCATTATATACAGCTCCCCCAGCAACCATTATATACAGCTCCCCCAGCAACCATTATATACAGCTCCCCCAGCAACCACTATATACAGCTCCCGCAGCCATCACTATATACAGCTCCCCCAACAACCACTATATACAGCTCCCCTCCCTAACCACTATAAACAGCTCCCCCAGAAACAACTATTTCACTGCAATCACTATATACAGCCCCCTGCAATGACTGTATACCGCTCCAATAGCAATCACTGTATACAACCCAACAGTAATCACTATATACAGCCCCCAAGCAATCACGATACATAGCCCCCCAGCAATAACTATTTACAGCCCCCAACATTACCTATATACAGTCCCACAGCATTAACTATATACAGTCTCCCTATAACTATATACAGCCTCCCTATAACTATATACTATCCCTCTATAATAACTAGATACAGCCTACTATAATAACTATATACAGCCCCCTATAACTATATATAGTCCTCCTATAATAATTATATACAACCTCCTATAATAACTGTATACATTACCCCTATAACTATATACAGTTGCCCTATAATAACTATATACAGCCCCCCTATAATAACTATACAGCCCCCCTATAACTATATACAGTCCCCCTACAATAACTGTATACAGTCCCCCAACAATAACTGTATACAGTCCCCCTATAACTGTATTCAGTCTCCCTATAATAACTCTATACAGTCCCCTTACAATAACTATATACAGTCCCCCTATAATAACTATATGCAGCCCCGTATAATAACTATATAGAGGCTCCCATAACTATATACAGCCCCCTATAACTATATACAGTCCTCCTATAATAACGGTATACAGTCCCCCTATAATATCTATATACAGTCCCCCTATAACTATATACAGTGCCCCTTTAATAATATATACAGCCCCCCTATAACTAACTACATACAGCCCCCCTATACCAACTATATACACCCCCATAATAAATATATGCAATCCTTCTATAATAACTATATACACCCCACTATAATAACTATACACCACCTATAACTATATACAGTTCCCCTATAACAACTATATACATCCCCCATAATAAATATATACAATCATCCTATAATAACTATATACAGTCCTAGGTACAATAATAAAATTGTAATCACCTTCCATCGTTCCCCCAACGCGCAATGACCTCCTTCCCTTCTATCGCGGTGTCAGGGTGGATATAGGATGAAAACAAAGGTGGCGGCGCCGTGATGCCACATGCTACGTCACATGCTACGCCATCTTTATTTACATCTGATGGCTACATCTCTGTCTATGGCAGAGCAGGGAACTGTATGGGGGTAGTGTTCCTCACTGTATGGGGGTAATGTTCCTCACTGTATGGGAGTAGTATTCCTCACTGTACAGCGGTAGTCTTCCTCACTGTATGGGGGTAATATTCCTCACTGTATAGGGGTAGTATTCCTCACCGTATGGGGGTAGTCTTCCTCAGGAGCTGAGAAAAGGGGAAGCAGAGTGAATCAGCACAGTAAGCAGAGGTTGTGCCTGTGAGGAGCAAAGTGCAGTGCAGCTGAGGAGCACATTGAGGAACATTTTAAGAAGTATATTGAGAAGGATAGCTTACCAAGGTGGCCAGCATCTCTACATTTCAAGTTCGATTGCAAGCATGTGAGTTGTTTCTTTTGGCGCCATTACTACAAGAAAAGTGATATACACCTCCTCTTCCACTCACCCCCTGGGAGCCAACCCTAGTCGGGAAGGGTTTATAACATCACGCACAACACCTCTGCCAATCTCCCAGGGCCCAAGTCAGTGAATATCCCAACTGGCCTCACAAACATTTCCCTACAAGCCCTTTCCTTCCCCCTTTTCAGCTCATTTTTGGCATCACGAACAGGGTCGACGCCACGTGCACAAGCAAGGAGAGTCCGCCATCTTGCAGCCTACTGCATGGCACAGCAGAGATGCGCAGAGGTGGAGCGAAGCCAGCTCACCCCGCTGGAGGTCCAGAGTCCTCAGGCAGCTGTCGCCAGCAACAGTGAGTACCCTGTAGAGAGGGATAAGGGAAAACAGCGATGTTCCGTCAAGTTAGTCCAGGTGCTGCGTGGCTGCTGCAGTACGCTGGCCAGCCACATACCCTCAACAACTTTAAAGCAAAGTTTATTAGGACTGTACCCCATGTCTGAAGAACAAAGGGTCACTATCCTAATTAGTCAGCTTGGTGTCCTGGCCTGACACCAACAAAAAGACAGTGAAAGATATTTTTATTAAATTGAAGAGCGCCTTTGACGCCTGTACAGCTACAGAAATAACGCAGCAGCAGAAGGCCAAAGAAATTATACAAGACTTTGCCCTTAACCTGCAGAAGACGCTGCTAGCGGTTAAATAGATTGATCCAAATAGTGTACAGGATGAAAATAAGATGTTAACAAAGCAATTTGAGGAAGGGCTGCTATTTGAGTCCAGCAAAACCCAATTGCGCATGATGTCCTTACAGAATCTAGATATGGACTTTGCCCAGTTTAAAGACAGAGCCATCCGGTTGCTACGGGAGTGCACCCATGCTTACAGTGAGCCAGTAAAGCAGCCGTCCATTAGTTGTCAACAGGGCGCAGTGTATTCCATGCAAACAGAGCCACCTTTGCATCATCATATTAAAGTTGAGGACCCCTCTGCAGATTTGAGGTTGCAGGTACAGGAGGTAACCAAGAGCCAGATCTACATTGACGCTCTGGGAGCACTTGCGCTGGTCCCCAGGATCAGCCCTCTCTCTATTGGGGTCCCGGCGTTTGGCGCTGTAGATCCGGCCTTGCACAAACAGTCAAAAAATGTTCCAGGGGCCTTGCAGGTATCAGCTGCTAAGTAATAGCATTTAGCAGCCCCATACTGACACGCACACAGAATATGGTGCCTGTGACTTTAAGGCACTGACACCATAGAGGTGCAGACCTCTGCCTACATCTTCTATCCTCCACAGACGGCCGATCTATGACTCATAGATCGCGCTGTCTGTGTCCACACATTGCAGCCGAGCAGAGGAGGAGAAGCCACAGATCTTCCAGGCTGTCAGCGCTGCGGGGATCGTCTGGAAAGGTAAGTGAAACTTTTATTATTTTACTGTTATAAAGGGATTCAGTAAAGAAGACGGGGGGGGGGGTGTAATGTATATATAAAGGGACCACTGTATAGGGGACAGGAAGGGGGTGTAATTTATAGAGGGACCACTGTATAGGGGACAGGGAAGGGTGTAATTTTTATATAGAGGGGCCACTGTATAGCGGATAGAGAAAGGTGTAATTTGTATATAAAGGGGCCACTGTATAGAGGACAGGGAAAGGTTTAATTTATATATAGAGGGGCCACTGTATAGCAGACAGGGAAGGGTGTAATTTATATATAGAGGGGCCAATGTATAGGAAATAGGGTGGTTTGTAATTTATATATAGAGGGGCCACTGTATAGCAGACAGGGAAGGGTGTAATTTATTTATAGAGGAGGCATTGTATAGCGGAAAGGGAAGGGTGTAATTTATAAATAGAGGGGCCACTGTATGCTGGACATGAAAGGGTGTAATTAATATATAGAGGAGATGGAAAAGGGTGTAATTTATAGGTAGAGGAGGCACTGTATACGGGACAGGGAAGGGTGTAATTTATATATAGAGGAGGCACTGTATAGGGGACGGGGAAGGGTGTAATTTATATATAGAGGAGCCACTGTATAGGGGACGGGGAAGGGTGTATTTTATATATAGAGGAGCCACTGTATAGGCAACGGGGGAGAGGTAACTTATTTATACAGGACCCACTGTATAGGGTACGGGGGTATAATTTATATATAGAAGAGGAACTGTATAGCGGACAGGAAAGGGCGTAATTTATATATAGAGTAGCCACTGTATAGAGGACCTTATTTTACAAATAGAAGAGCCACTGTATATGGGACGGTGACGGTGTAATTGATATATAGAGGAGGGGCTGTATATAAAGGATTGGGGGTTAATAAATGTATATAATCATTGTATAGAGGACAAGGGGTGTAATTCATATATAGAGGACTGGGGGGAAGTTAATATATAAAGGCACTGTATAGAGAAAGGGTGAGATGTAGCTCATGTATACAGACAGTGTATAGAGGACGGGGAAGTGTAAGCATGTATAGAGGACGGGTGGTACAAATTATGTACTGTCTTTAGGGGGCAAGAGAGGTGCTGTAAAGAGGGGCAGCTTTGGATAGGGGAGGTCATTGTATAGATGAAATGGGCCATTGTTTTCGGGGGAGTTGTATAGTGGGGGTTGCTGTATAGCAGGGGCAGCTTTATATAAAAGAATGAAAATGGCAGTGTATATCGAGTGACGCTGTATAGCAGGGGTACTGTTCATTTATAAATGGGGGTGCCATATATAGATTTAGAAGGTGCTGTGTATATATATCCAGGTGCCATTATACTATAAGTGACTGTAGTATCTTTAAGGACACAGATGTGCTGCCAAGAGCTGAAGACAACTAGGGGCGAATTCATCACAGCTGGAGAAGTTATGCCGGATGAAGAAGAGATCCCAGTCTACAGGTGGCACTATAGAGGCTGTAATGAAGTTGTAATGAAGAAGACAGTAAACAGTCATCAGGCATAATTATATTATAATCTCTTAGATTATCTGCAGAGCATTTAATTTTTAATTTGGATTAATTATTTTGGCATTGTCTTTTATAGAGTATGTGTTAGGTGGTATTATTTTGCAGTGGTAGTGGTTTTATTGAGTCCTGATGTAGTGGTAGTGATGTGGTGGTATTATTCAGTCATGATGCAGTGGTAATGGTGTGGTATTATTATGCAGTCATGATGCAGTGGTAATGGTAGCGGTGTGGTAGTATTAATCAGTCATGATGCAATGGTAATGATAGTGGTGTGGTGGTATTATTCAGTCATGATACAGTGGTAATGGTAGTGGTGTGGTGGTATTATTCAGTCATGACCAGGGGCGTCGCTAGGTCAAAAGATCCGGGGCTCGTGCCCCGGATCTTTTGACCGGAGCCCCGGATCTCCCCAGATCAGCTGGTCCCGCTGTCTGGGGAGATTTTTTCACTCTCATCTCTATCTGTGTCATCAGGACACAGGTAGAGATGGATAGTGTAATGGTGCACGCAGGCTCGGACTGGCTTGCTGGGGTACCGGGAAATCCCCGGTGGGCCCTGGCACCTGTCACTGTGCTCCCGTTCTACCCCTGCTGTGGACTGTTTGGTGCTGTGCATCTTTATCCTGAAGATGTCACAGACTCCTGCACTGGCACTTGTATGCTGCAGCTGCCGGAGTTCCCCGCCTGCTCCTCCCCCTCCCAGGCTCCCGCAGACCAGGAAGTGATAGAGATGCCGGGACGGAGCTTGTGGAGGAGGAGGTGAGCAGTGAATAGGTAATGACCTGGTAATGACTGTGCTTGCAGCAGCTGCTGCTGCTTTGATTCTCCTCCTCTTCTGCTGCTGCCCTGTATACAGTGTGATGTACTGTATGTATTCATGTCTGCTCTGTGTATACTATAGGTGTATTGAGTGCTGTATTATGTATACTATGCATGTTAATGTATATATAGGGTATGCATATTGTGTTTCCAGCATGTATTAAAGTGTATATAGTGTGTATATAGTGTGTCCGTGTGTATATAGTGTGTCCAGTGTGTGTCCATGTGTGTATATAGGGTGTCCATGTGTGTATATAGTATGTCTATGTGTGTGTCCATGTGTGTATATAGTATGTCCATGTGTGTGTCTATGTGTGTATATAGTGTGTTCAGCGTGTGTAGGGTATGCATATTGTGTTTCCAGCATGTATTAAAGTGTATATAGTGTGTCCAGTGTGTGTCCATGTGTGTATATAGTATGTCTATGAGTGTGTCCATGTGTGTATATAGTGTGTCCATGTGTGTATATAGTATGTCCATGTGTGTGTCCATGTGTGTATATAGTGTGTTCAGCGTGTGTCCATGTGTGTATATAGTGTGTCCATGTGTATATAGTGTGTCCAGTGTGTGTCCATGTGTGTATATAGTATGTCCATGTATGTGTGTATATAGTATGTCCACACTCATCGCTGCATCATGGACTTGAAACTATCCCTACACCCCACAGAATTAGACATAATGCGAGTGTACCCTGCGGGGCGGCTCAAATGCACATTAGACTGACTGAATAAGCCCTACTTCAATAAGTCCGCAGTCAACCCAGATCGATGACAGGAAAGAAGTGAGGAAGAGAAGGATGAAAATGGGAAAAAACAGCCGAAAAAATCTCTACACATTACCCCTGCATCATGACTAATAATACCACCACAACACTACCATTATATCTGCATCATACTGAATAATCCACCACACACACGCTACCATACCCTGCTCATGATGATAATAAACCACCACACCATAGCCATTACCCCTGCATCATGACTGAATAATACCACCCACCACCGCTATACCATACCACCCCTGTGTCATGACCAGGGGCGTTGCTAGGGTAGCAAAAGATCCGGGGCACGGGCCCCAATGCATAGTAAAAATTTACTGAAGTGTCCACTGCCGTACATAACCCCCTTACATGTTCCTGCCCAACAATAACTGTACCATACAGTACAGGAAACACAGGCGAAATCCCTACCTATTCCATCACTGAATGCGGGTGACATGTCCTCACATTGTACACTGTTCTCTATCTTCTCCATCAGGCCTGGCATATCCATCTTATGTTATTCAGTTTCCTCTGTCCCTACATGTCGGTCCCCCACAGTGTCATCTGCTCTGCCCCTCTCACTCGTAACACTATTTATAAGCACCAGTATACAAATAATGCTTCCTAGTATAAACACGCTTGTAAAATTACCCCCATCCAGGCCCTACACCATAAAAGCCCTCTTTAACTTCTTGAGCTGTATGGCCCCCACAATTTATAACTGGACATTGTAGCAGTATACTGTCGATATTGGCTCCCAAACTTAGTAATGAACCAACAGCTTAAACTCCACATTCACGTTCAGACACTGTACATTAGACACATTTTAATAATGCACCGTCTAATATCCTAGTACCGTGGTGGCGAACCTACTGGCACGGGTGCCAGAGTGGCACTCAGAGCCCTTTCTGTGGGCACTTGGCCATTGTCCCATTTAACCATATAGGACCAAATCCACCAAATCTTCCTGCAGTCCCAAGCAACTAAAAGTACTGCTCTCAGAGCTATTTTAAAGCAACATTTCATTAGCTGTTTGAACTCTGGAAAAGTGAGAAGGTCAGGGACAAAACTTCATTGTCTTTGCAGGTCATTCTGCTGGATCCACCATTCTTCCTGGAGAGAAGCTACAGCGATGGTCTGAATTTGCCCACCTTCTTTCAACTCTATTGGTGGCCTTAGGAGAGAGCCAATACATTGAATGTTGTTGAAGAACAGGTAGCAATAAATTACTGCTTGAAATGCCATGTGGCACTTCATGGTAAACAAGTGGATATTGGTTGTAGTTTGGGCACTCAGTCTCAAAAGTTCGCCATCACTGTCCTAGTATATGGTCCCATACATTACATTCTCCTCTCTGAGGTGTCACTTGTTACTTTAATGACACCCATCGTGCCACCCACCCAATAAATGTTATATAAATGTGGCCTATGTTCTAATGCCACTCACTAAATCTCTGTATACCCAACTAATTCCCTCTTACTGGATCTCCTAAACAAAATGCCCCCTCAAAGACCCTATACTTTACGCCCCATAATTGTGGCCCCTGCCCAATTCTCCTTCTAATAATTCCTCTTCCCCGACTGTGGCTCCTGTCCTAACATGCCCACTGAAAGGAACCCCACCTAAAAGTGCCTTCCCTCTAAATAAGTCACATTCCTTAGTGAGCCCCCAAACTCCCCAGTAATCCCGGATTATTGCCACAGTCAAACATATAATGCCCACAGTAATTCCCGTATTACCCCGCTCTACATTAATGCCCCCCAGTCCAATTATGCCCCTCTACAAAGAAATGTCCCCTAATAAGTAAAGCCCCCAGTCCACAGTAATTCCCCCTTTATATAGAAATGCTCCCTTATAAAGTAATGTCCTAGTCCAGTAATTCCCCCAGTCCATCATAATGTCCCAGTCCATAATAATGCCCGCTTATAAAGTAATGTCCCCAGTCTACATTAATGCTCCATACAAAGTAATACCCTAGTCCAAATAATGCCCCCTATTCACAGTAAGCCCCCCATATAAATATACCCCCAGTCCAAATAATGCCCCTATTCACAGTAATGTCACCATATAAAGTAATGCCCCCATATAAAGTAATATCCTCATCCACAAATGCCCCCGTTCACAGTTATACCCTTTATAAAGTAATGCCCACATGGTTTACTAATTAACAAAAAAATCAAATACTCACCTCTGTCTTCCCTGCTTATCTGTCTCTGTGCAGGACGATCGGCGGTGACGTCATCAACATCGCGTCTCCTGCTCCCTGCTGTGTATTGAGCTGCATGAAGCAGGAGACGCGATGTAGTCACAATTATCGTGTCTCCTGCTCTGTGTAGTGCTGCAGGGACCTGACGGCTCCGTGCACCAGGGTCGGACTGGGGGCCTAGGGCCCACCATAAGTTGATTCTGGGGGCCCACCTACTGCTAAGAGGAAATATTGCATGTACAAATATAAGGCTGTGGCGAAAATCCCTTAACGACTAGTATGTCAACCAATCAGATATGGTGATTCCTTTTGTAAAGAGCTATTTTCTGCTCTCAGACACTTTTGAAACATCTCCCCCATGATTGAACGCAGACTAAGGCCTCATGCATCGACAATTTTTCAAAAAGTATAAAGTAGACATATCATTTGGGGCGCCAGTGTAATCAGTAAAATCCAAGCCACAAGAAAATGGTGCAAATGCATTTTTTCATTAAATACCGTCTAAATTTACTACTAATTTTTCATATTAAATACCGTCACTATGACGTGCAATTGTTACACAGAAAACAAGCCTCACACAGCTCGTACATGGAAAAATAAAAAGGTTTGGTTTTTGAATGTGGGGAGTAAAGAATTAAACACAAAAACTAAAAAGGCCTGAGTGGGAAGGGTTATTATCACTTACAGGCATAACAAGACATCAGTGAGCCCTAATGTGACCTTTGATTGGGGCTCCCATATATCTAAAATTGCGCTGCCACCCCTCACTAATCATGCACAGTGCTCCCTCATAATAACATTCCATCAGTGGCCTCCCTCACTATACATGTCCCACAGCGGCCTCCCTCACAAATAACATGTCCCACGCGGCCCTCCCTCACTAATAACATGTCCCAGCAGCGGCCTCCCCTCACTAATAACAGTCCCAGCAGCGGCCTCCCCTCACTAATAACATGTCCCAGCAGCGGCTCCCCTCACTAATAACATGTCCCAGCAGCGGCCTCCCTCACTAATTACATGTCCCAGCAGCGTCCTCTCCTCATAATCATGTCCAGCAGCGGCCTCCCCTCACTAATAACATGTCCCAGCACGGCCTCCCTCACTAATAACATGTCCCAGAAGCGGCCTCCCCTCACTAATACAGTCCCAGAAGCGGCCTCCCTCATAATACATTCCCAGAGCGGCCTCCCCCACTAATAACATGTCCCAGCAGCGGCCTCCCCTCACTATAACATTCCCAGCAGCGGCCTCCCCTCACTAATAACATTTCCCAGCAGCGGCCTCCCCTCACTAATTCATGTCCCAGCAGCGGCCTCTCCTCAATAATAACCATGTCCCAGCAGCGGCCTCCCCTCACTAATAACATGTCCCAGCAGCGGCCATCCCCTCACTAATTACATGTTCCAGCTAGCGGCCTCTCCTACTAATAACATGTCCCAAGAGCGGCCTCCCCTCACTAATAACATTGTCCCGCAGCGGCACCCCTCACAACATGTTCCAGCAGCGGCCTCCCCTCACTAAAACATGTCCAGCAGCGGCCTCCCCCCAACTAATAAAATGTCTAGTGGTAGCACTTAATAATAATGCCATTGACAGTCTCCTTGTGGCTCCCATGCTGTAGCAGGGGTTATAGCATTGTCTGTGCGCTTTCCCAGTGCATACTGTATAATGTCACACAGTGTGCGTGGCCAGAGCGCACAGACATGCAACTGCCGTGAACTCTAATAATCAATTGTATTTGTGTTATCTTCCCTTAATGGACCCGCAGTAGCAGCCCCTTCTATCATGAGGCCTGATTGTACTCACGCCACTAACACTCTAACTACATATAGCATATGTTATACATATCATAGCTATTTACTAAAATGTTTACAGACACACTATATAACACATGAACACACATAGACATACTATATACACACATGAACACACATTGGACACACTATATCACATTGGACACACTATATACACACATGAACACCATGAACATACTATATACACACTGAAACACACAATTGGACCACACTATTCACACCTGGACACATGCTGGACACAATATACACATGGACACACTATATACACATGGACACATCACTATATACACACATGACACACCCTGGACATACTTATACACACATGAACACACATTGCACACATCTAATACATGGACACATGCTGACACAATAGAATACATGACACATGGTCCATGTATGTGTGTATATAGTATGTCCATGTATGTGTGTATATAGTGTGTCCACCATGTGTCCATGTGTATATATTGTGTCCAGCATGTGTCCATGTGTATATTTAAATGATAGAGTGTGTCCAATTGTTGTTTCATAGTGTGTAAGTAGTATGTCCAGGTGTGTTCATGTGAATAGTATATAGTGTTTCCTATGTGTATATAGGTGTCGCATGTGTTATATATTGTGTCGCCACATTTGTCCATGTGGTCTTTCTAGTGTGTCCAATGTGTTTCATGTGTGTATATAGTATGTTCATGGTGTTTCAGTGTGTATATAGTGTGTCCATGTGTATATAGTGTGTCCAATGTGTGTTCATGTGTGTATATAGTAATTCTATGTGTGTTCATGTGGTATAGTGTGGTCTGTAAACTTTATAGTAAATAGCCTATGATATGTAATACATATGCTATACTTGTAGTTAGAGTGTTAGTGGCGTACAATCAGGCCTCATGAAGAAGGGTGCTTCTACGCTGCGGTCCATTACGGGAAGATAACACAAATACAATTGATTATTAGAGTTCACGCAGTTGCATGTCTGTGCGCTCTGGCCACCCACACGGTGTGACATTATACAGTATGCACTGGGAAAGCGCACAGACATGTCTATAACCCCTGCTACAGCATGGGACGCCACAAGGAGACTGTCAATGGACTTTATATTAAGTCTACACTAGACATTTTATTAGTGAGGGAGGCCGCTGCTGACATGTTTTAGTGAGGGAGCCGCTGCTGGAACATGTTATAGAGGTGAGCCGCTGCTAGAACATGTATATAGTGAGGGAGGCCGCTCTGCTGGACATGTATATTGAGGAGAGGCCGCTAGCTGGAACATGTATTTAGTGAGGGGAGGCCGGCTGCTGGACATGTTATTAGTGAGGGTGGGCCGCTGCTGGGACATGTTATTATTGAGGAGAGGCCGCTAGCTTGGGACATGTAATTAGTGAGGGGAGGCCGCTGCTGGGAATGTTATTATGAGGGAGGCCGCTGCTGGAATTTTATTAGTGAGGGAGGCCGCTGCTGGGACATGTTATTAGTGAGGGGAGGCCGCTTCTGGGACATGTTTATTAGTGAGGGGAGCCGGCTGATCTGGAGCATGTTATTAGTGAGGGGAGGCCTTCTGGGACATGTTATTAGTGAGGGAGGCCGCTGCTGGGACATGTTATTAGTGAGGGAGGCCGCGTGGGACATGTTTTATTGAGGAGAGGCCGCTGCTGGGACTGTAATTAGTGAGGGGAGGCCGCTGCGGGACATGTTTATAGTGAGGAGGCGCTGCTGGACATGTTATTAGTGAGGGGAGGCCGCTGCTGGGACATGTATTAGTGAGGGAGGCCGCTGCTGGGACATGTTTAGTGAGGAGGCCGCTGCTGGGACATGTTATTAGTGAGGAGCGCGCTGCTGACTGTGTATTAGTGAGGGAGGCCGCCGTGGACATGTTATTAGTGAGGGAGCCACTGCTGTTCATGTTATTAGTGAGGGTGGCAGCGCAATTTAGATATATGGGAGCCCCAATCCAAGGTCACATTAGGGCTCACTGATGTCTTGTTATGCACTGATAGTGTTAAATTAACCCTCTCCCACTCAGGCCTTTTGTTTTTGTGTTTTAATTCTTTACTCCCACACTATTCAAAAACCAAACCTTTTTTATTTTTCCATGTACAGGCTGTGTGAGGCTTGTTTTCTGTGTAACAATTGCACGTCATAGTGACGGTATTTAATATGAAAAATTAGTAGTAAAGTTAGACGGTATTTAATGAAAAAATGCATTTGCACCATTTTCTTGTGGCTTGGATTTTACTGATTAACCTGAGCGCCCCAAATATATGTCTACTTTATACTTTTTGAAAAATTGTCGATGCATGAGGCCTTAGTCTGCGTTCACATCATGGGGGAGATGTTTCAAAAGTGTCTGAGAGCAGAAAATAGCTCTTTACAAAAGGAATCACCATATCTGATTGGTTGACTATACAGTCGTTATAGGGAATTTTCGCAAGCCTTATATATTGTACATGCATATTTCCTCTAGCAGTAGGTGGCCCCCAGAATACACTTAGTGTGGGCCCTAGGCCCCCAGTCCGACCCTGTGCAGACGAGCCGTCAGGTCCCTGCAGCACTACACAGAGCAGGAGACACGATAATTGTGACTCATCGCTTCTCCTGCTTCATGCAGCTCAATACAAGCAGCCGGAGCAGGAGACGCGATTGATGACGTCACCGCCGATCGTCCTGCACAGAACAGATAAGCAGGAGACAGAGGTGAGTATTAGTGATTTTTTTGTTAATTAGTAACCATGTGGGCATTACTTTATAAAGGGTATAACTGTGAACAGGGGGGGCATTATGTGGACTGAGGATATTACTTTTATTGGGGGCAGACTTACTATATGGTGACATTACGTGAATAGGGGCATTATTTGAGACTGGATAGGGTATACTTATAGGGGGCTATTATGCTAGGGATAATACTATATTACTTTGTATGGGGCATTAATGTAGACTGGGGACATTACTTATTAAGCGGGCATTATTATGGACTGGGACATTATGATGGACTGGGGGAATTACTCATGACTAGGACTTACTTATAAGGGAGCATTTCTATATAAAGGGGGAATTACTGTGGACTGGGGGCTTTACTTATTAGGGGACTTTCTTTGTAGAGGGGCATAATTGGACTGGGGGCATTAATGTAGAGCGTGGTAATACAGGGGAATTACTGTGGGCATTATATGTTGCTGTGGCAATAATCCGGGCATTACTGGGGAGTTTGGGGGCTCACTAAGGAATGTGACTTATTTAAGGAGAGGCTTTTGGAGGTGGGTTCCTTTCAGGTGGGCAATGTTAGGACAGGAGCCCAGCGGGGAAGAGGATTATTTAGAAGAGAATTGGGCAGGGGCCACAATTATGGGCGTAAGTATAGGGTCTTTGAGGGGGCATTCTTAGTGTTAGGAGTCACAGTAAGAGGGAATTAGTTGGTATACAGAGATTTAGTGATGTGGCATTAGCACATAGCGCATTTATAATACATTTATTGGGTGGGTGCGACGATGGGTGTCTTATTAAGTACAGTGACACCTCAGAGAGGGATAATGTAATGTATGGACCATATACTAGAACAGTGATGGCGAACCTTTATAGAGACTGAGTGCCCAAACTACAACCAATATCCACTTGTTTACATGAAGTGCCCCATGCATTTCAAGCATTAATTTATTGCTACCTTTTCTTCAACAACATTCAATTGTATTGGCTCTCCTAAGGCACCAATAGAGTTGAAAGAAGGTGGGCAAATTCAGACCATCGCTGTAGCTTCTCCTCAGAGAATGTGGATCCAGCAGAATGACTCTGCAAAGACATGAAGTTTGTCCCTGACCTTCTCACTTTTCCAGCATTTCAAACAGCTAATGAAATGTTGCTTTAAAATAGCTCTGAGAGCAGTATCTTTAAGTTGCTTGGGACTGCAGGAAGATTTGGTGGATTTGGTCCTATATGGTTAAATTGGGACAATGGCCCAAGTGCCCACAGAAAGGGCTCTGAGTGCCACCTCTGGCCCACCCGTGCATAGGTTCGCACCACGGTACTAGGATATTAGACGGGTCATTATAAAATGTGTCTAATGTACAGTGTACTGAACGTGAATGTGGAGTTTAGATCTTGTTGGTCATTACTAAGTTTGGGAGCCAATATCAGGACAGTATACTGCTACAATGTCCATCATATAAAATTGTGGGGCCATACAGCTCAAGAATCGTAAAGAGGGCTTTTTATGGTGTAGGGCCTGGAATGGGGGTAATTTTCAAGCAGTGTTATACTAGGAACATTATTTGTATATGGTGCTTATAAATAGTGTTACAGAGTTTTAGGGGCAGCAGCAGATGACACTGTGGGGACCGACATTGTAGGGACAAGAGGAAACTGAATAACATAAGATGGATATGCCAGGCCTGATGGAGAAGATGAGAAAGCATGTACAATGTGAGGACATGTCACCCGCATTCAGTGCATGATGGATAGGTAGGGATTTCGCCTGTGTTTCCTGTACTGTATGTACGTTATTGTTGTGCGGAACATGTAAGGGGGTTATGTACGCAGTGGACACTTCAGTAAATTTTTACTATGCATTGGGGCCCGTGCCCCGGATCTTTTGCTACCTAGCAACGCCCCTGGTCTGCACACCGGGATGGTATGCGGTGGTGTTGGTATTATTCAGTCATGATGCAGGGTAATGGCTATGGTGGGTGGTATTATTCATTCATGATGCACGTAAGGGGAGTCGGGTGTGGGGTATTATCAGTCATGATGCAGATATAAGGTAGTGTTTGGTGTATTATTAGTCATGATGAGGGTAATGGTTGTCGGTGTGGGTGGTATTATTCAGTCATAATGCAAGGGGTAATCGTTGTGGTGTGGTGGTATTATTCACTATGTGCAGAGTAATGGTAGCGGTATTGCGTATTATTCGGTTCATGATGCAGGGGTAAGGTATTGCTGTAGTGGTGTTATTCAGTAATGATGCCGAGTAATGGTAGCATATGTTGGTTAATGGTAGCATATGTGTGGGAGCGCAGTGGGTCTTTGTGGTGTGAGGGTATATATGATATATTGTGGGGGGTACAGTGTGTCAGTTGTGGTGTGAGAGGTAATAATATATATGTGGGGGCACAGTGTGATGCCTTTGTGTGTGATGGGTATTGTATGATAATGTGGGGGGCACAGTGTGGTCAGCTGGGGTGTGAGGGGTATATTATCATGCCATGTGGGAGACACAGTGTGGTCAGTTGTGGTGTGAGGGTAATATACATATGTGGAGGCACAGTGTGGTCGATTGTTGTGTGTGGGTCTATATATGATATATGTTGGGGGGCACAGTGTGGTCAGTTGTGGTGTGAGGGTATATATGATATATTGTGGGACACAGTGTGGTCAGTTGGGGTGTGAGGGAGGGTATAATATCAGCATGTGGAGACACATGTGGTCCAGTTTGTGTGATGAGGGGTATATATCATAGTGGATGCGCACGTGTGGTCAGTTGTGGTGTGAGGGTATATATATGATAAATTGTGGGGGTACATTTGTGGTCAGTTGTGGTGTGAGAGTTTATATGATATATGTGGGCCACAGTGTGGTCAGTTGTTGTGGAGGGTATACACTCACCGGCCACTTTATTAGGTACACCTGTCCACTGCTCGTTAATACTTATTTCCAACAGCCAATCACATGGGCGGCAACTCAGTGCATTTAGCATGTAACATGTGTCAGACACTCCTGCAGTTCAAACGCGGCATCAGTATGGGAAGAAAGGTGATTTGAGTGCCTTTGAACGTGGCATGGTTGTTGTGCCAGAAGGGCTGGTCTGAGTAATTTCAGAAACTGCTGATCTACTGGGATTTTCACGGGCACAACATCTCTAAGGTTTACAGAGAATGGTCCGAAAAAGAAAAACATCCAGTGAGCGGCAGTTCTGTGGGCGGAAATGCCCTTGTTGATGCCAGAGGTCAGAGGAGAATGGGCAGAATGGTTCGAGCTGAATAGAAGGCAAACAGTACCCAAATCGCCACCGTTACAACTCAAGGTAGGCCGAAAGCATCTCTGAAAGCACAGTACGTCGACTTTGAGGCAGATGGGCTACACAAGCAGCAAGACCACAAGCCGGGTGCCACTCTTTCAGCTAAAGACATGAACTGGGCTACAATTTTGCCAATCGCATCTCGAAATTGGACAGTAGAAGATTGAAAAAACTGTTGCCTGGTCTGAGGAGTTCTCGATTTCTGCTGCAGCATTTCGGATGGTAGGGTCAGAATTTGGCGTCAACAACATGAAAGCATGGATCCATCCGTGCCTGTATCAACGGTCAGGCTGGTGGTGTGGTGGTGTCATGTGTGGGGAATATTTTCTTGGCACTCTTTGGGCCCTTGGTACGCAATTGGGCATCATTGCCGCGCACAGCCTACCTGAGTATTGTTGCTGACCATGGTCCATCCCCTTTTGCCACAATGTACCCAACATGCTATGGCTACTTTCAGCGGATAATGCGCCATGTCATAAGCTGGAATCATCATCCGACTGGTTTCTTGAACATGACAATGAGTTCACTACTCAAATGGCCTCCACAGTCTACCAGATCTCAATCCAATAGAGCACTTTGGGTTGTGGTGGAACGGGAGATTCGCATCATGATGGTGCACCGACAAATCTGCGGCAACTATGTTGATGCCATCATGTCAATATGGACCAAAATCTCTGAGGAATGCTTCCATTACCTTGTTGAATCTATACCCACGAAGAATTGAGGGCAGTTCTGTAGCAAAAGGGGGTCCAACCCGTTACTAGCATGGTGTTACCTATAAAGTGGCCGGTGAGTGTATATCATGTATGTGGGGGCACAGTGTGGTCAGTTGTGGTGTGAGGGGTATAATCATGTATGTGGGGGCACAGTGAGTATTTGTGGTGTGAGGGGTATATATGCATATGTAGGGTTACATGATAGTCATTGTGCTGTGAGGGCTATACATGATATATTGGGGAGCACAGTATGGACAGTTGTGGTGTGGGCGGGGTGTACCAGCCTGTCTGTTGCCTGAGTTGAGCCATAGAGATATGCCCCTCCTGCCATATATGTGATACATCAGCAGGACAAGATCCATCATATTGGTTTGGTTGTGAAAATAAAGCAATGCAAATGCATACCGCGTGCCGTCATTTAGTAAAAATGTATACTGTGCCACTATGTACTATAAATGCATACAGCGTACCCCTGTAGTATAAATGTATACAGCGTGCTGCATATGTATAAAGATGCATACAGCAAACCGCCATATCGATGTAAATGCATAAGTCATATCCCCATTAGTAAAAAGCATACAGTGTACCACCATTAGTATAAAATGCTACAGAAACACTCACCATGA
Organism: Engystomops pustulosus; assembly: GCA_019512145.1. NCBI lineage: Eukaryota > Metazoa > Chordata > Amphibia > Anura > Leptodactylidae > Engystomops > Engystomops pustulosus. The sequence goes on along the minus strand of CM033641.1, from coordinate 135,775,932 downwards.
GTATAAATGCATACAGCGTATGCCATGTAGTAAAAATGCCATACGCGGAATAGTCCATGTAGTATAAAAGCATACGCATATCGCATATAGTACAAATATCATACAGCATATCGCCATGTAATGTATAAAATACATACAGCATATCGCATGTAGTATAAATACTACAGTTAATCGCATATAGTATAAAACACATACAGCGTCCCCCATGTATATTAAAAACATACAGTGACACCATAGTAGTATAAAAGCATGCAGTGTCCTCCCATCAGTATAAAATACTACAGCGTGCCCCATGTAGTATAAAATTCATACAGTGTGCCCCCATGTAGTATAAATACATACAGCATATCGCAATGTAGTATAACATGCATACATCGTATCACCATGTATTATAAAAGTGCATACTGTACCCTCTGTGTATAAACATGCATACAGCATTGCCACCATGTAGTATAAATGCTATACAGTGTGCTACCATGTAGTATAAATACATTCAGCATAAAGCCATGTAGCATAAATGACATAAGCGTACCACTGAGTATAAAAATAATACAGGTACAGCCATGTAGTATAAATGAATACAGAATCACTACTACATGTAGCATAAGGCATACAGAATATCGCCATATAGTATAAAATGCATACAGAACATCGCCATGTAGTATAAAATGTATACAGCATACCGCCATGTAGTATAAATACATTCACATATCGCTATGACATACAAAATGCATACAGCGCCCCCATAGTAGTATAAAATACATTCTGGCATATTGCCATGTAGTATAAAAGGGATACAGAATATCACCATGTAGTAAAATGCAAGTGCACCCCCCCATGATTCTAAAATGCATACAGCTTCCCCCCATGTAATATAAAACACATTCAGCATATCGCCATATAATATGAAATGCATACGAAATCGCCATTAGTCTAAAATGCATACAGCGTATCGCATGTATATAAATGTCATATCAATGTGCTGCACATGTAGTATAAAATGTCATACAGCGTACCGCCATGTATTATAGAATACATACAGTGTACTGCTATTAGTATAATATACATACACGTACAGCCATTAGTATAAAATGCATACAGAATCTCGCCATGTAGTATAAATGCATACAGCGTATCACCATGTATATAAATGTCATACAGAATCTATATCTCCACTATATATACTTATATATAGATGTAGTATAAAATACATACAGCGTGCTCCCATGTAGTATAAAAAGAAGCATACGCATCATCGTCCATGTAGTAAAAAATGCATACCTGCCCCCATGTAGTATAATATACATACAGCAATATCGCCATGTAGTATAAAATGTCGACCGCAATCGGCATGTATTAGTCAAAATGCATCGCGATCGCTATGGAGTATAAAATGCATACTGTAACCTCTGTAGATATAAATCATGATGTACCCTCATATTATAAAATGCATACTGTACCCTCATGTAGTATAAAATGCATACAGCTTGCCACCATGTAGTATAAAATGCATGCAGTGTGCCGCCATGTAGTATAAAATACATACAGCGTACAACCATGTAGTATTAAATGCATACAAAATAACCTGTAGTATAAAAATGCATACGTATTATTGCATGTAGTATATATGCACACTGGACACACTATATACACACATACTGGACATACTATATAACACAACATGCGCCATACTATAGACACACATACATGGACATACGTATATACACACACTGGACCCACTGGAAACACTTTACTACATCAGGACTATCTATACCACACATGGACACAACGCTGACACACTATATACAACAAGGACACCATGGACATACTATTTACAAATGGACACCTAATCCCCGGAACTCAGACAACTATATACCAAATGGACACACACTGGACACAACTATAACCTCTTGAATACATGCGGAAACACAATATGCATACCCACACCACGCTGAACACACTATATTACACATAAACCATAGACACACACCATGGACATACATATATAACACATGGACCCAACATAGACAACTATAAACACAGAACCCTACTATGAACCTATACACACATGGACACACAGCGGACACACATATCCACAGCTGACACACTATAACCACTATATTACACTTTAATCATGCGGAAACACAATATGCATACCCTATATATACATTAACATGCATAGTAGTAATTACAGCACTCAATACCACTAGTATATACACAGTAGCAGACATGAATACATACAGTACAGTCACACGTATACGGGCAGCAGCATAAGAGGAAGGAGAACAAAAGCAGCAGCGTCTGCTTTTTGCCAAGCACGTCATTACCCAGTCATTACTCATTCACTTCGCTCACCTCCTCCTCCACAAGCTATCCGTACCGAATGCTCTATACATTCCTGGTTGGCGGAGCCTGGGAGGGTGAGGAGCAGGCGGGGAAATCCGACAGCTTGCAGATACAAGGCCAGGCAGGAGATCTGTGACATCTTCAGGATAAAGATGAGCACAAACAGTCCACAGCAGGGGTAGAAACGGGAGCCAAGTGACAGGATGCCAGGGCCACCGCCTGATTCCCGGGTACCCCCCAGCAAGCCAGTCCGAGCCTGCGTGCACCATTACACTGCCATCTCTACGTGTCCTGCATGACCCAGATAGATGAGAGTGAAAAATCTCCCCAGACAGCGGAACCACTGATCTGGGGAGATCGGGGCCCAGGTAAAAATCCTGGGCACGAGCCCCGAATCCTTTTGACCTAGCGACGCCCCGGTCATGACGAATATACATCCAACCACACCATACCATTACCACTGGTATCAGACTGAATATACCACCCACCCACTATCCATTACCATTGCATCATGTTGATTTAATACTACCCACACACCAAAGCTACCATTACCACTGAATCATGACTGCATAATACCTAACCACACCATTACCACTGGCAATCATGACTGAATCAATACACACACTCACTACCACTACATCAGACTAATAAACCACTATCAACTGCTAAAATAATACCACCTACACACTCTTTCTATAAGACAATGCCCAAAATAATTAATCAAATTAAAAAAGATACATGCTCTGCAGATAATCTAAGAGATATATAATAATTACCTGATGACCTTGTTTCCTCTGCTTATCTTACAACCCTTCATTAACAGCCTCTATAGTGCCCACTGTAAGACTGGGATCTATTCCTTCAATCCTGCATAACTTCTCAGCGTGAGAATTCGCCCCTAGTTTTGTCTTCAGCTCTTGTCAGCACATCTGTGTCCTTAAGATATCACCACGTCACTATATATATAATGGCACCTGGATATATATACACAAGATCACCTTCTCATCTATATATGGCACCCCATTTCTAATGACAGTACCCTGCTATACAGCGTAACTCGATAATACCACTGCCATTTTCATTCATTTATATAAAGCTGCCATGCCATAACAGCAAACCCCCCACTATACAACTCACGAAAACAATGGACCCATTGTCATCTATAATACTACCTTCCCTATCCAAAGCGTGCCCCTCTATTACAGACCTCCTTCTTTCTCCGCCCCTAAAGCAGCGTACATAATTTGTACACACCCGTCCTCTATACATGCGTAACACTTCCTCCCTCCTCTATCACTGTCTGTTACATCGAACACATCGCTCTATCAATTCTCACCCATTTCTATACAGTGCCTTATATATTAACTTCCCCCCAGTCCCCTTATTATACACTGATTCAAACACATTGATCTTATAAATGATCATTTATGTATAACACCCCCAATCCTATATACAGCCCTCCTCTATATATCATATAAGTACCACCTGCACCGTCCCGCCATATCAGTGGCTTTCATTTGTAAAATAAGGTCTATCTATACAGTGGCTACTCTATATATAAATTAACGACGCTCCTTCCTGTGCATAAACAGTTCATCATTCATATATAAAGTATACCACCCGTACCTATACAGTGGGTCCTGTATAAAAGTTACCTTTCTCTCCCCGTTGCCTATTACGTGGCGCTCCTCTATATATAAAATACACCTTCCCCGTCCCCTATTTACATGGCCTCCTATCTATAAAAATTACACCCTTTCCCTCGTCCCCTATAAGTTTGCCCCTTATTGAAATTAAAAAAAACACCCTTCCTGTCCCCGTATACAGTGCATCTCTACCTATAAATTACCCCTTTCCATTCGCTCAATATTAATTAAATACAACCCTGTCATGACCAGCATAACAGTGGCCCTCTATTTAAATTACAATACAACTTTCCCTTTCCGCTATACAATGCACTCTCTATAAAAATTACACCTTCCCGTTGCTATGACAGTGCCCCTCTATATTAAATACAAACCACCCTATTTCCTATACATTGGCCCCTATATATAATATAAATAATACAATTACACACCTTCCCTTCTCTATACATGGCCCCCTCTAATAATAATTTTAAACCTTTCCCGTTTCTCTATACAGTGGCCCCTTTATAACAAATTACAACCTTTCTCTATCCCCGTATACAGTGGCCCCTCTATATAAAATTACACATTCCCTGTCCCCTATACAGTGCGTCCCTTATAAATTACACCCCCTTCCTGTCCCACTATACAGGGGTTCCCCTTTATATAACATTACACCCCCCCCCGTGTTCTTTATGAATCCCTTTATAAGTAAAATAATAAAAGTTCACTACCTTTCCATACGACCCCGCAAGCGCTGACAAGCCTGGAAGATCTGTGGCTTCTCTCCTTGCCGGCTGCCATGTGTGGACAGACAGCGCGATCTATGGATCAAGATCGGCGGTCTGTCTGAGGATAAAGATGGTAGCAGAGGTATCTGCAACCTACTATGGTGTGGCATTGCCTTAAATTCACAGAGCACCATATTCTGTGTGCGGTCATGTATGGGGCGCTAAAGCTATTACTTAGCAGCTGGAATACCTGCAAGGCCCCTGGACAATTTGTTTGACTGTTTGTGCAAGGCGGGCGGATCTACACGCCAAAACGCCGGGACCCCCAAGGAGAGAGAGATGGTGAATCCTGGGGACCAGCGCAAGTGCTCCCAGGCGTCAATGTAGATCTGGCTCTTGGTTTACCTCCTGTACCTGAAACCTCAAATCTGCAGAGGGTCCTCAAACTTTAATATGATGATGCACAGGTGGCTTGTTTGCATGGAATACAACTTGCGCCCTGTTGAAAACTAATGGACGCTGCTTACTGGCTCACTGTAAGACATGGTGCTTTCCACGTAGCAAGCCGTAGGCGCTGTCTTTTAAACTGGGCAAAGTCGCATATCAGATTCTGTAAGGACATCCATGCGTCAATGGGTGTTGCTGGACTCAAATAGCCCCTTACCTCAAATTGCTTTGTTAAAAACTTATTGCATCCTGTACACTATTTGGACAATCTATTAACCGCTCTAGCAGCGTCTCTGCATGTTAAGGGCAAAGTCTTGTATAATTTTCTTTGGCCTTCTGCTGCTGCGTTATTTCTGTAGCTGTAGAGAGGGCGTCACAGGCGCTCTTCAATTTAATAAAAATAATCTTTCACGTCTTTTTGTTGGTGTCGGCAGGAACATGCTGACTTATTAGGATGTGACCTCTTGTTCTTCAGACATGGGGTACAGTCCTACAATAAACTTTGCTTTCAAGATTGTTCAGGGTAGGATGTGCTGCCACGACTTGCTCAGCAGCCACGCCACCTGGAACTACTTGACGGAAAAAGGGGGGGGGCAACTCGCTGTGTTTTCCTTATCCCTCTCTACAGGTTACTCACTTGGTGATGGCGCAGCTGCCTGAGGACTCTGGACCTCCAGCGGTGGGTAGATCTGGCTTCGCTCCACCCCGCTGCGCCTCTCTGCTGTGCCATGCAGAGGCTGCAAGATGGCGGACTTCCGTGCTTGTGGCACGTGGGTGGACACTGTTCGTGTGATAGCCAAAAATGAGCTTGAAACAGGGGGAGGAAAGGGCTGTAGGGAATGTTTGTAGGCCGCGTTTGGGATATTCACTGACTTGGGCCTGGGGTAGTTGGCAGAGGTTTTGGCGTGATGATTATAAACCTTTCACGCACTGGGTTGGCTCCCAGGGGTGAGTGGAAAGAGGGGTGTATATCCTTTTCTTGTAGTAATGGCGCGCCAAAAGAAACAACTCAATGCTTGCATCGAACTGAAATGTAGAGATGCTGGCCCACCTTAGGAGCTAATCCTTCCAATATACTTCTTAAAATGTTCCTCAAGTGCTCTCAGCGAACGAACTTTGCTCCTCCAGGCCAACCTCTCTTACGTGCGGATGTTCACTCGCTTCCCCTTTTCTCGCTACCTGAGGGGAAGAATCCCCCATACGGTAGGAATATACCCCTATCACAGGAGGAATATTTACCCGCCATACAGTGATGAAGACTAACCGACTGTACAGTGAGGAATACACATCCCATACAGTGAGGAACATTCCTCCCCATACATGAGGACATACCCCCCATACAGTTTCCCTGCTTGGCCATAGACAGAGATGTTAGCCACAGATTTAAATAAAGATGGCGGTAGCATGTGAAGTTAGCATGTGGCATCAGCGGCGCCGCACCTTTGTTTTCATCACTATATCCACCCTGACCCGCGATAAAGGTGAAGGAGGTCTGCGCGTGGTGGGGAACATGATGGAAGGTGATTACAATTTTATTATTGTACCTGGACTTTGTATGTTATTAAGGATGATTGTATTATATTTATTATGAGGGGATGTATATGTTGTTATAGGAACTGTGATATAGTTAGTAGGTGGTTATAGTTTTATATAGTGGGGTGTATATGTTATTATTAGAGGATTGCATATATTTAGTTATGGGGGTGTATATAGTTGGATAGGGGGCTGTATGTAGTTAGTTATAGGGGGCGTGTATATATTATAAAGGGCATGTATATATGTATAGGGGGACTGTATATAGATATTATACGGGGGACTGTATACGTAAATAACCGTTATATAGAGGAGATGTATATAGTTATAGGGGGCTTATATATAGTTATGGAGCCTCTATATAGTTTATTATACCGGGGCTGCATATAGTTATTATAGGGGGACTGCTAATCTTATGTAAGGGGTACTGTTATAGAGTTTATTATCGGGAGACGAATACATATAGGGGGACGTATAAGTTATGTTGGGGGACTGTATACAGTTTATTGTAGGGGGACTGGATAAGTTATAGGGGGGCTTTGTATATTATATAGGGGGGTGATGTATCTGTTATTATAGGGCAACTGCGTATATAGTTAGAGGGGTAATGTATACATTTATTATAGGCAAGGTTGTATATAATTATTCTAGGAGGCTATATTAGTTATGGGGCTGTATATAGTGATTATAGTATGGATGTATCTAGTTATATAGAGGGATAGTAATAGTTATAGGGAGGCTTGTATATAGTTATAGGGAGACTGTATATAGTTAATGCTGTGGGACTGTTATAGTAACTTGGGGGTGCTGTAAATAGGTATGCTGGGGGGCTATGTAATCGTGATTGCTTGGGGACTTATAGTGAAGTGGAATTACTGTGGGTTGATACATGTGATTGCTATTGGACGGGTATACAGTACCTTGCAGGGGGCTGTATATAGGATTGCAGTGAATAGTTGTGTATTCGGCGGAGCGGTTTATAGTGGTTAGGGGGGGAGCTGTATATAAGTGTTGTTGGGGGAGTCTGTATATATGTGATGGCTTGCGGTAGCTGTTCTATAGTTGAGTTGCTGGGGGAGCTGTATATAATGGTTGTGGGGGAGCTGTATATAATGGTTGCTGGGTGGAGCTGTATATATGGTTGCTGGGAGCTGTATAATTGTTGCTGGGGGAGTTGTTTTATAGTGATGCGGGGGAGCTGTTAATAGTGGGTTGGCTGGCCCCACCGTATTTAATTGTAATATTAGATGAATTGTTAGACCTTGCAAAAACACCTCTGTTGAACCGGGTGGTCTGTAATGTCCTGTTTGCACGTGGCCAATCCCCTGATTTTTAAAACAAATTGAAATAAGCAAGAACAGTTTTATCCCTGAGATGTCGCGTAGTGGAGGTGCAGACCATTCTCCTATTTTTTCCTACGATGTGTCTCTGAGGTCTTCAATTTAGTGCCCGTGCAGACCTTTAAAGCTGATTCCACGATGTTGGAGATATATATAGGTCACGCAGCTTTGTGCCGTATTATACGCCCCCACTTAGGCAGAATGGTGCCCGGAGCGATACGGTGCTACACATCTTGTGGCACTACTGACCCGGTACGAACGGGAAAAGATTCGAACATGTCCTTATCTTTCCCGTGTTTCAGCACTTTGCCACTGTGTATATCTTACCCGTGTTTGCCTCCGATAGTAAACAACCCCGATAGAAGACGTAGTGGGTGTGTGACCGTGTTTCCTCCCGAAAGAGACAGTTCTTACATTCTTTTTTACCCCCCAAAATCCCACTAGTCTTACTTCGGGGTGATGCTTAATTGGAAAAAAATTGTAAATTTTGTTTTATTAAACCATAAAATTAACATTGTATTACAGGCTACAGTATGGTATGCACCACAAGCGTTTATAAAAGCAAGTGCCAAGAATTATACAGTGTAATGGGTGGTATGATACAGTGTGAGGGGGAAGGGGGCATTATAGCTTGTGTTAGGTTAACAGTGTAAGGGAGGGGGGCATATCAGTGTGGGAGGTATTACATTGTAAGGGGGGGGCCATTATACAGTGTGGGAGGTTATACGGTATGGGGGGCTGCATTATCATGTGGGAGTTATAACAGTGTATAGGAGGGGGAGGCATTATACAGTGTGGAGGTTTATACATGTGATAGTGGGCAGTATATCAGTTGCAGAGGGGGGATGGGTCGTGTTTAACATAAACCTTTGGAACTGGCAAGCAAACACACTACACAATAACACTACATGATAACTTATACATGTAAATAAAATCAACACAATGTTCACTATAGATCAGACATCACCACCTACATAACACTACACATAAATACATACTTTTCAGGTCCATTGATTGCAGGGCTGAGTAGAGTCTGGGCCCAGGGCTGACATGTGCTCCCGCTCCTCTCCCCTCCTGTTTCCCAATGATGTAGCAGAGTTTAGCAGCTAAGGGGAGGGGGAGGAGCTGCTTCCAGTACACAGACAGCAGGCAGCCACGGAGCGGAAGCTTCTCCTCGGTTCCATGCTGGCAGAGGTCCACACTGTGCACCCTGTTCTCCTCAATTCGGTGGAATCCTCATGTGATCCGGAGCCTGCCACGGAGTAGCTGAGCTCGGTCACATAATCTTCTATCCTCAGGAGACGCAGCGTGAAAAAGAGGCTGCAGCAACCGGCTCCCGGCAGCTCTAAACTGTCTTACTTTCGGGTAGTCTTCACATAGCCTTCATAGAGGAAGCAGGGGAGCACACTGTTCAGCCTGGACCACCTGTACTCAGCCCTGCAGTCAGTGTCAACTGAAAGTATGTATGTTATGTGTAGTGTGTTATGTAGGTGCGATGTCCTATCTATATGTGAACCAGTTGTTGTGCAGTTATTTACATGTATAATGTATGAATAGTAGTGGTCAGTGTGTTTGCTTGCACAGTTTTTATGTTTATGTTAAACACCACATCCCCTCTGCACTGTGTATAATGCCCTCCCTACACGTATAACCCCACCTGTATATTGCCCCCCCATACACTGGTATAACCTCCCAACTGTATAATGCCCCAACCCCTCTTACACTGGTATAACCTCCACCACTGTTATAATTGCCCCCCCCCCCGACACTGTAATTAACCTACCACACTGTATAAAAAGTCCCCCCCCCCCTTACACTGTATACCACCAGACATTACTATAACTACTTGCACTTGCTTTTAATAAAACTGTGTTGTGGATGAATACCTAACTGTTCAGCGCCTTATACATGTTTAATATTATGGTTAAAACAAAATTTTCAATTTTTTGTCCAATATAAGACCTAACCCGAAAGTTAAGATCACTAGTGGAACTTTTGGGGTAAAAAGAATGTAGACACGTCTTACTTTCGGGGAAACACGTGTATGTAGAGGGAAGGGGTCAACCCTACTCCTCTCTCCATGACGAGCGTACGTATGTCCCGGCTTACGGAATGGCGACATTACGCTCGTATAAATGCACCTAAAAGTCTGGATGGGCGTGAGCAGATACAACTTTTCAATGTTTACAATAAACTGCCCCCTATGCCCAGAATATCACTTACTATAGGACTACAAATATGCATAACAATATCTCCACCACACTGTCCGAGTGTGGTGATACATTATGGGGCATAATGACAACAGATGCTGTAACCTGTAAGCCCCAGACAATACAAAGGTTTACTGTTGCTTATTTTATTTAAAAAAGACAGCCTGTTTACAAGATATACAGCGTAACACTGAGTGCTTTACATAAGGGAGTGGCAGAGCTGCTGGGTAGAGAAAACAAGAGGGCAGGCTGACAGCAGGCCCATGTTAAGATGTATTTAATGGGGAGCAGCGGACCGGTGGTAATTTATCCACATGGCTGCTGAAAACCCCATGGGCATCAATTCCCATGGTCTTCCCTAATCCCAGGACTTCTACTGCTAACTCATGTAAAGCAGAAAGTATCATCTTTGTACCAGAAATTTCACGAAGTTGACATTTAGCTACTCACAGGTGATGATCTGCTCATCCAATTATCAGTTGTTTTTAGTACTTGTCACTTGTGAGAATTCACGCTAAGATGTACTCTCAGCTCCTTGTAGCACCTCTGTGATCCTAAAGGCCATAAGTCACTTACACTATAGTGTCACCTGAAACAATGTGCTCCTAAATAATGATAATATATACCCTCGCACCACACTGATCACATGGCCCAGGATTTATGTAATGAATCAATTAATTTTTGTTCGTCATATGGACCTGGATGATGGAGCGTTTTGCGTTACGGCACTGATAACGTGATGAATCTTCCGGAGGTGTTTTCCAAAAGAGGCATTTTTATTTGAAATGTTACAAATACGAATGTCTGCGGGAATTATACCAGCTCAATGTTATCCCATGCCCTTTAGCACTTAGTGTAATTAATGACACACTTATGCTAAGGGATGAATAGACGGCCATTTTTCCTTTTTTGTCACATGTTCTCTGACAAATTCACAAACATTCGTACAAAATCCACTCTACTTTGGTTATTCCATAGGACGGCCGTCCAGGAGTCTACACAGATAAAGGCCGGGCCGGCGCATGGGTAGGTAAGTGGGCAATTCCCAGGGGCCACACTGGAAAGGGAGAATACTCTCTTCTTCTCTTCTTAAATAAATCTTGAATTTGCTTCTAGGTGTCATGATCCGAGATATCAGTGAGAAATATCAGGTGCCATTTTTATATATAACAAAATCACCCACAGTCGGCAGTTTAAAACAGTTAAATAACTCTGTTTTACCTGACACCTAGAAAACAATCTATCTATTCAATAAAAGAGAAGACTCTCTTTTTCATAGGAAAAAAGAAGTGAGGTTCTATGTGTCACCAGAGGCCAAAGAATACAGCCTCTGAATTCTCTCCCCCTCCAGATCTATAGCCATCAGTTACGGGAGAATTTGCTGCATACTGAGGCTGCACTCACAGATAATGAAATATTCCCTTATATGTTAGTACATTTTATAAGGAATAATATCAACTCATGTTATGTTTTAACCTTCTTACTATACAGAAGTATCTAAGAACACACCTTTCTCTCTGTATTGCCTTTTATTTACGTGATTATTTTTTTGAGAAAATTGGACTGATGCAGGATCATTTGATCCTTGTCGCTATTAGATATTAACAACAAAACCCAGAACATTCCATAATTTATATGTAACACCAAAACACACACACATTTCCGGAATGAAGTTTTATTTCACACTAGAAGTAGCGACGCAACTAAAATGTACGAGTGCGTCGTTATTCGAGACAATTTTCCGATTGAAACAAAACATTGAAGAACACTAAAGGAAGAACAACATTGCAGATTTGCAGATGATTTTCATTCACTGAAACGAAAAACCTTAAAGAAAGCAGTTGAAGAACACATTGCAGATGTTCCGAACAGTAGCTACCTTATCGGAAGGACACGTGTCAACGAACGTAGTTCGCACATAGTATATGTAAGACAATAGTGTGAATAATGTTCCATTCCGAGAGAACATGCAAACTTGGCAGATGGTGACCAGCACGCAAGGCTGTCGTGCTGAGGCCGCGAGCCCGGGTCTACCCATCAATACTCCCTATCATTGTCTATCTCCTAAAATCTCCCATATTACAGTTTGTTTTACCATACTAACGGGAGCCTCTTCTTACTGTGAATGGTCATAAAATTTTTGTTTAGTTTGTGGGGCCCCCACTTTTAGTTTTGCCCAGGGCCCATTTGTTCTAGAACCCGGCCCTGGATAAAGGCTTTATCCTAAACGACAAGAATGTGTGTTTAAATAGTACGTAATTGGTAAGTCTGGGAGCTTCCAGTCTCTGGAGCTTTCAGTTGCTGGGCAAACTCTGGAATTGAACAACGATTGGCAGCTGTTTTAGATGGGAGACGCACAGTGAGGAGAAAATGAACGTGATTCTTGTGGTCAAAACAGTTCATCAGGTGATGAAGTTGGTGGAAGAAGTTTCTCCACAGTCGAGCTGCTAGGGATCGGTAATTAGCAGTGTCTATCTCTGCCTTCTTCCGCATATCCCGCAGCTCTCAGTGATTTATAAAACATTCATTAAAAAACCTCCTTTGTGAATCACTCGAAGTCTCATTCGTTATCCGCGCTATCTGCAGCGCTCATCATTCAGGTCCATAGGACGAACAAAATGTCTCTCTCGTAATTAGTTCTCTGATTGGGGAAGGACCTACTAAGGAGTCGTGGCCAGCAGGAAACGAAACCTACAGGAGGATAGAATATCGTTTTGTGCCTCCCTTCGACAACCAGACCAGGTTAGTGGCTCATGAACTGCTACTAATCATTCTTTATATAACATATACGCATCATAGGAGCACCTTTTTGTACTCCCCAAACCCTTATCTCCTTATATGAATCCATAATGATATTAAACATTGCCCCTTTAATTTAATATAATTACATTCACACCTTACTACATTAGAATAACTACAAGGTAACATGAATAAAAATAATATTACTGTGAATACAGAAGTTATTTTGTTATATTCCAGATCTGGTGGCCCAATTGAATAGATCATGTTTAAATCGTACATATTACTGCCATACTGTAGTATGCAGTGTTGCAGGATCAATCAAACAAGCAGGGTTATGAAAAAATAGTGAAAAAAAAAAAAACACCCTGAAAATTTCAAATCCAACCACTTTGTCCTGTGTCCATGTGTATATATTGTGTCCAGCATGTGTCCATGTGTATATAGTGTGTCCAATGTGTGTTCATGTGTGTATATAGTATGTCCAGGTGTGTTCATGTGTGTATATAGTGTGTCCATGTGTATATAGTGTGTCCATGTGTATATATTGTGTCCAGCATGTGTCAGGTGGAATAGTGTGTCCAATGTGTGTGTTTCAGGTGTATATAGTATGTTCATGGTGTTCATGTGTGTATATAGTGTGTCCAATGTGATATAGTGTGTCCAATGTGTGTTCATGTGTGTATATAGTATGTCTATGTGTGTTCAGTGTGTTATATAGTGTGTCTGTAAACATTTTAGTAAATAGCTATGATATGTATAACATATGCTATATGTAGTTAGAGTGTTAGTGGCGTGAGTACAATCAGGCCTCATGATAGAAGGGGCTGCTACTGCGGGTCCATTAAGGGAAGATAACACAAATACAATTGATTATTAGAGTTCACGGCAGTTGCATGTCTGTGCGCTCTGGCCACGCACACTGTGTGACATTATACAGTATGCACTGGGAAAGCGCACAGACAATGCTATAACCCCTGCTACAGCATGGGAGCCACAAGGAGACTGTCAATGGCATTATTATTAAGTGCTACCACTAGACATTTTATTAGTTGGGGGGAGGCCGCTGCTGGACATGTTTTAGTGAGGGGAGGCCGCTGCTGGAACATGTTGTGAGGGGTGCCGCTGCGGGACAATGTTATTAGTGAGGGGAGGCCGCTCTTGGGACATGTTATAGTAGGAGAGGCCGCTAGCTGGAACATGTAATTAGTGAGGGGATGGCCGCTGCTGGGACATGTTATTAGTGAGGGGAGGCCGCTGCTGGGACATGGTTATTATTGAGGAGAGGCCGCTGCTGGGACATGAATTAGTGAGGGGAGGCCGCTGCTGGGAAATGTTATTAGTGAGGGGAGGCCGCTGCTGGGAATGTTATAGTGAGGGGAGGCCGCTGCTGGGACATGTTATTAGTGGGGGAGGCCGCTCTGGGAATGTATTATGAGGGAGGCCGCTTCTGGGACTGTATTAGTGAGGGGAGGCCGCTTCTGGGACATGTTATTAGTGAGGGAGGCCGTGCTGGGACATGTTATTAGTGAGGGGAGGCCGCTGCTGGACATGATTATGAGGAGAGGACGCTGCTGGGACATGTAATTAGTGAGGGAGGCCGCTGCTGGGACATGTTATTAGTGAGGGGAGCCGCTGCTGGGACATGTTATTAGTGAGGGGAGGCCGCTGCTGGGACTGTTATTAGTGAGGGGAGGCCGCTGCTGGGACATGTTATTAGTGAGGGAGGGCCGCGTGGGACATGTTATTTGTGAGGGAGGCCGCTGTGGGACATGTATAGTGAGGGAGGCCACTGATGGAATGTTATTATGAGGGAGCACTGTGCATGATTAGTGAGGGGTGGCAGCGCAATTTTAGATATATGGGAGCCCCAATCAAAGGTCACATTAGGGCTCACTGATGTCTTGTTATGCCTGTAAGTGATAATAACCCTTCCCACTCAGGCCCTTTTTAGTTTTTGTGTTTAATTCTTTACTCCCCACATTCAAAAACCAAACCTTTTTATTTTTCCATGTACGAGCTGTGTGAGGCTTGTTTTCTGTGTAACAATTGCACGTCATAGTGACGGTATTTAATATGAAAAATTAGTAGTAAATTAGACGGTATTTAATGAAAAAATGCATTTGCACCATTTTCTTGTGGCTTGGATTTTACTGATTACACTGGCGCCCCAAATGATATGTCTACTTTATACTTTTTGAAAAATTGTCGATGCATGAGGCCTTAGTCTGCGTTCAATCATGGGGGAGATGTTTCAAAAGTGTCTGAGAGCAGAAAATAGCTCTTTACAAAAGGAATCACCATATCTGATTGGTTGACATACTAGTCGTTAAGGGATTTTCGCCACAGCCTTATATTTGTACATGCAATATTTCCTCTTAGCAGTAGGTGGGCCCCCAGAATCAACTTATGGTGGGCCCTAGGCCCCCAGTCCGACCCTGGTGCACGGAGCCGTCAGGTCCCTGCAGCACTACACAGAGCAGGAGACACGATAATTGTGACTACATCGCGTCTCCTGCTTCATGCAGCTCAATACACAGCAGGGAGCAGGAGACGCGATGTTGATGACGTCACCGCCGATCGTCCTGCACAGAGACATGATAAGCAGGGAAGACAGAGGTGAGTATTTGATTTTTTTGTTAATTAGTAAACCATGTGGGCATTACTTTATAAAGGGTATAACTGTGAACGGGGGCATTTGTGGATGAGGATATTACTTTATATGGGGGCATTACTTTATATGGGGGCATTACTGTGAATAGGGGGCATTATTTGGACTGGGGGTATTACTTTATATGGGGGCATTACTGTGAATAGGGGGCATTATTTGGACTAGGGGTATTACTTTGTATGGGAGCATTAATGTAGACTGGGGACATTACTTTATAAGCGGGCATTATTATGGACTGGGGACATTATGATGGACTGGGGGAATTACTATGGACTAGGAACATTACTTTATAAAGGGAGCATTTCTATATAAAGGGGGAATTACTGTGGACTGGGGGCTTTACTTTATTAGGGGGACATTTCTTTGTAGAGGGGGCATAATTGGACTGGGGGGCATTAATGTAGAGCGTGGGTAATACAGGGAATTACTGTGGGCATTATATGTTGACTGTGGGCAATAATCCGGGCATTACTGGGGAGTTTGGGGGCATCACTAAGGAATGTGGACTTATTTAGAGGGAAGGCACTTTTAGGTAGGGGTTCCTTTCAGTGGGCAATGTTAGGACAGGAGCCACAGTCGGGGAAGAGGAATTATTAGGAAGGAGAATTGGGCAGGGGGCCACAATTATGGGGCGTAAAGTATAGGGTCTTTGAGGGGGCATTCTTTAGTGTTAGGAGTCACAGTAAGAGGGAATTAGTTGGGTATACAGAGATTTAGTGAGTGGCATTATAGCACATAGGCCACATTTATATAACATTTATTGGGTGGGTGGCACGATGGGTGTCATTATTAAGTACAAGTGACACCTCAGAGAGGGATAATGTAATGTATGGGACCATATACTAGGACAGTGATGGCGAACCTTTTAGAGACTGAGTGCCCAAACTACAACCAATATCCACTTGTTTACCATGAAGTGCCAACATGGCATTTCAAGCAGTAATTTATTGCTACCTGTTCTTCAACAACATTCAATTGTATTGGCTCTCCTAAGGCCACCAATAGAGTTGAAAGAAGGTGGGCAAATTCAGACCATCGCTGTAGCTTCTCTCCAGGAAGAATGGTGGATCCAGCAGAATGACCTGCAAAGACAATGAAGTTCTGTCCCTGACCTTCTCACTTTTCCAGCAGTTCAAACAGCTAATGAAATGTTGCTTTAAAATAGCTCTGAGAGCAGTATCTTTTAAGTTGCTTGGGACTGCAGGAAGATTTGGTGGATTTGGTCCTATATGGTTAAATTGGGACAATGGCCCAAGTGCCCACAGAAAGGGCTCTGAGTGCCACCTCTGGCACCCGTGCCATAGGTTCGCCACCACTGTACTAGGATATTAGACGGTTCATTATAAAATGTGTCTAATGTACAGTGTCTGAACGTGAATGTGGAGTTTAATGCTTGTTGGTCATTACTAAGTTTGGGAGCCAATATCAGGACAGTATACTGCTACAATGTCCAGCATTATAAATTGTGGGGGCCATACAGCTCAAGAATCGTAAAGAGGGCTTTTTATGGTGTAGGGCCTGGAATGGGGGTAATTTTACAGCGTGTTATACTAGGAAGCATTATTTGTATACTGGTGCTTATAAATAGTGTTACAGAGTTTTAGGGGCAGCAGCAGGATGACACTGTGGGGGACCGACATGTAGGGACAAGAGGAAACTGAATAACATAAGATGGATATGCCAGGCCTGATGGAGAAGATAGAGAACAGGTACAATGTGAGGACATGTCACCCGCATTCAGTGAATGGAATAGGTAGGGATTTCGCCTGTGTTTCCTGTAACTGTATAGGTACAGTTATTGTTGGTGCAGGAACATGTAAGGGGGTTATGTACGGCAGTGGACACTTCAGTAAATTTTTACATATGCATTGGGGCCCGTGCCCCGGATCTTTTGCTACCCTAGCAACGCCCCTGGTCATGACACAGGGGTAATGGTAGCGGTGGGGTGGTATTATTCAGTCATGATGCAGGGGTAATGGCTATGGTGTGGTGGTATTATTCATTCATGATGCAGGGGTAATGGTAGCGGTGTGGTGGTATTATTCAGTCATGATGCAGATATAATGGTAGTGTTGTGGTGGTATTATTTAGTCATGATGCAGGGGTAATGGTAGCGGTGTGTTGGTATTATTCAGTCATAATGCAGGGGTAATCGTTGTGGTGTGGTGGTATTATTCAGTCATGATGCAGGAGTAATGGTAGCGGTATTGCGGTATTATTCGGTCATGATGCAGGGGTAATGGTATTGCTGTAGTGGTATTATTCAGTAATGATGCCGAGGTAATGGTAGCATATGTGGTAATGGTAGCATATATGTGGGAGCGCAGTGGGGTCAGTTGTGGTGTGAGGGGTATATATATGATATATGTGGGGGTACAGTGTGGTCAGTTGTGGTGTGAGAGGTATATATGATATATGTGGGGGCACAGTGTGATCCGTTGTGGTGTGAGGGGTATGTATGATATATGTGGGGGCACAGTGTGGTCAGTTGGGGTGTGAGGGGTATATATCATGCATGTGGGAGACACAGTGTGGTCAGTTGTGGTGTGAGGGGTATATATCATATGTGGATGGCACAGTGTGGTCAGTTGGGTGTGTGGGCTATATATGATATATGTGGGGGGCACAGTGTGGTCAGTTGTGGTGTGAGGGGTATATATGATATATGTGGGGACACAGTGTGGTCAGTTGGGGTGTGAGGGGAGGGGTATATATCATGCATGTGGGAGACACTGTGTGGTCAGTTGTGGTGTGAGGGGTATATATCATATGTGGATGGCACAGTGTGGTCAGTTGTGGTGTGAGGGGTATATATCATATGTGGATGGCACAGTGTGGTCAGTTGTGGTGTGAGGGGTATATATATGATAAATGTGGGGGTACATTGTGGTCAGTTGTGGTGTGAGAGTTATATATGATATATGTGGGGGCACAGTGTGGTCAGTTGTGGTGTGAGGGGTATACACTCACCGGCCACTTTATTAGGTACACCTGTCCAACTGCTCTCATGCTGGATGGAGTGCAGAGTCTCCTGGCTTGTGATTGGCTCTGTTTCTGGCCGCCAAAAAGCAAAACGGCGGGAGCTGCCATTTTCTCGAGCGGGCGAAGTATTCGTCCGAGCAACGAGCAGTTTCGAGTACGCTAATGCTCGAACGAGCATCAAGCTCGGACGAGTATGTTCGCTCATCTCTAATCCTGACCAACTGATATATTATAGTCTGGAGGTTATCTTTCCTCCCCCCCACTCCACTTCCCTCTGTTAAATACAAATTCAAAGGTGCAGTACTGATAGAGTAGAACATGAAAGTGGGACGCTATGGATAATATAGAATTAACTTAGTCACTGAAAGATATGGTTTAATGTAATGGTTACTTGATAATGTTATTTTTATAGATAACTTTGCTGTTCTTAGCTATGGTATAGCAGTACAATTGAATTGAGGTTCAGATCCATAACCTCGCTTAATCCTGTTACTTATGGTTAACTCACAAGAATGCATATATGTCAACTAATGTGCTAATGTTATGTACCATGATACATTTCATCCAGTAATTGTCTGCTACATTCTGCTGTACTATACTGTTAACCCCAATAAAAAAAAAAGAACATGTATAGAAAACAAATACTATTCCATTCAAAAGAGGTAATTATAAAATTATAAGATCAAGAATTTAGCCATGCTTTTATACTTCGATTATTAAGCTTTCACAGGCATTTTTTTCTATAGTTGCATATATTCACCACTCACCATACACTTACCAAAAGCCAGTCTTCATGAAGATAAATCCAGCGCAGTATTACTTTGCCTCGGAACAACCAGCACACGTGACCTCCCTTGGTCACCTGGCAACATACCTTACACAAAAGCACATGACGTTCCTCTGTCACTCTGCAGTGTTGCCTAGCAACACACAACAAACCCTCCGTGCAAGCCGGCACTGAAAGAATGTAACATTTTCTCTTTCATTTCAATCCAAATAATGAGATAATGGTTCGGACACACACCGATACTAGCCACAATAGGGAGGCCTGGAGGGTTCTCTTATTGGAAAGAGTTTGGTGGCCATTTTTTCGAAGAGAACCCCAACATAAAGATTGATACTTTGAAGTAGGGTTTTTTTTCTAGAGTGATATATATGTTTTTGTCTTCAAGTTGGTGTTTAGCTTCAAGGACATAATAAGACTACACTCCAACAATTGTTGGTCGGCTTCACAATGATCTCGTTCTGAGACCTAATCTAGGATACAGCACAAAGTTCACCCTCAGTGAGATTTTTGGTGCAATAGGATTAATCAAAGCTTTAACCTCATTCTTAACACATGGCAAATTAGATCAATAGAGGAGGCCGACAAGGGGGGACAAAATGTAGATTTCACACCACCCCTAAAAGCTTCAACTTCAACCTCAATTGATTAGATGACTGTGTCGGGGTGTGTCTAGATCCAAGAGGAGATGAATATCTTAAAGACTAACTGGAGAAGGATAGCTAGAAGGAAAGAAACCAAGAGAACCCACAATTAAGGGACCCTCTTTTACAGGGCCTGTATCCTGAAAATGTTTTTGAAGGAGTAATCTACACTCACCGGCCACTTTATTAGGTACACCTGTCCAACTGCTCGTTAATACTTAATTTCCAATCAGCCAATCACATGGCGGCAACTCAGTGCATTTAGGCATGTAGACATGATCAAGACAATCTCCTGCAGTTCAAACCGACCATCAGTATGGGGAAGAAAGGTAATTTGAGTGCCATGGCATGGTTGTTGGTGCCAGAAGGGCTGGTCTGATGTTTTTTGCCTGCTCAATTCACATAAGAAAAAAATGACTGCCTGAATTATGTCGTATAAATATATACTAGTATAATATTAGGCGATGCGTTAATGTAAGCACTGTTAGACGTCACGAAGTAGTTGGTCCAACTTTCATTCCTGGTAACACTAGACCCATCTATCTTGAAGGATTTAGTCGGGTAATAGTAAGTGGTACTTTATCACTGTATTAGGTAAACGTACGGCTAGACTAATATTTTCAATATGACTCATATGAAATAGTGAAGTAGCGGTAGTTATTATAAGAAAGATGTGTAGTAACAATGCTAAGTTGAGCGTTTTGGGTTAGTCTGTAAGTAAGTTACATATCAGGATGGCGCTTGTGAGGCGCGTGAAGACTTCAATCGAGGGGTGCAGAATGAGAGGGTGGAAATAAGGGGATAGGAAGAGGACAAGCCAGTAGTGGGAAGCCAAGATATATCGGTAACGAGCAGACGTGTAGCCTCCGAAAATTACAAATAATTTATATCTACGAAAAAGCAGCGGATGCACCAACTACACAGGAAGGAGGCCGGCCGCCCCGCCGCGCCGCGCTGCTAAAGCAGCGTTTTCGGATCTCCGTGTCCTTTGCCCCCATTTTTTTGCCACTGTGACAAATTGGATATCGTTCTACCCACCGAGTCAGAGTTTCACCCCGCTTTCCAAAACAGACCAATAATTAACAAATCTATCGTTTTACAGACCCCCAGAAGATTTCACATTTCCATCCCATATTTTTCCGCCCGCCTTGTGTTGGGCGTACGCTTATGTGCCTTCCCCCCCCTTTTTATCCTGCCACCCTTTCCCGTATTTCCTTGATATAAAGCCCTATGTAATCCTTCACGGGTCCCCCGGGATTTATCCCCACGCGCGCCCCTTCCGATGTCTTTTTTATTCCCCATTCCCCCCCTCGTGAGACTTATCCAGCAGCGCATTCTTGGTGGATTTTGCCCACGCCACATGCCTAGAGACGCAACAAGATTCTAACCCCACCCCAGCCATCTGTACACCCATGACAGCGAGCTTATTTTGTCGCACCCCCTTTTTTTTTAGACGCTTAGCGGATCAGTAGCATTATTCTAGTCCTTCGCGCCGCCACCGTACTTTTCCGCATTAGCCACCCCTGACTCTCCTGGTTGTCCTTCCTTATTTCTTTCCCCCCCCTCTTTCCCTCGATCCTCTTCCCCCCCTTTTTTTGTTCTTCCACTTTCTTTTAGATTGTTCGACTTGTCCGCCCCCCTCACAATTTTATACTCTTAGACTCCTGTTTTATGTGTTTTCCCTTTATGCCTAATAGTTCTCAAAGATTGTACGCACTGAGCAACTCCCCAATAGTGGTTCTCGTTCGAATAAGAAGAGAAGTAGGAGAGAGTGAGAATCACAATGAATGAGGGAAAGAATAGCAGAAGTGAAATGCGTGAAAATCAACACAGTAAGCAGAGTGCAGAGAGGGTACTTTAGGTTGTGAGAGGGGGTAGCCTATGTTTTTTGGAGGAAGACAAAGCCAACGAAGCATTCCAGGATCGGAGGGCAAGCCAGGCACGACAAAGCAAGCTGTGATGTCCGATCTCACAAGTCGCGACATGACAAGATCCCATTTTTCCCTAATATCTTTGTACGTAGCCATGCCGCCAGGTCTCATCCTCCTGCCCCCACTAGTGCGCTTTGAGCTCTTCCTTCTCCGTCACTGCGCGAGCACGAGCCAACACAGGAGAGCACATTGAGGAAGCACAGAAAACATTTATAGCAGAAGAGTATAATTGCGAGCACGGTATTAGCTTACCAACGCGTTGTTTGCTGGCGAGATTCTATCTACATTTCAAAGTGTATACAGTGCCTAGATTGAGCAAAGCATTTGTTTGTGTTTTTTTCGTTGAAGTGTTTTCTTGTTTGTCTGGCCGCACATGAAGGGCGCCAAATTATCTACTAACGATAAAAATGTTGATATACATTTACTCTTCCTCTTGCTTCAATCTCATTCCCCTTCTGGTTCGGCGATGTCCTAAAAACCAGCCTAATCCGCCTTCGTGTAGAAGTGTAGTCTTGGATAGCTGACACCATAGTTTTTCCTTTTGTTCCCTGTCCACTCTACCAGACTAATTATCCTTCCGCCCAAACTCGTTCTTAAACCCTTCCACCCCAACGTAGTCCCGGGCCTCGCCGAATAGTCCACAAAAACCCAATAAGATTTCATACTTCACAGCCACACACTTCACATAGGATCTACCTTCGTTGCCAGTTTTCACGTTAAGTTGTACTCCAACCCTTCCCGACCTTGGAGACGTGAACTTCTCTTTTTATTCACCTCTTTTCGATATATATCCCTTCAATCATTTCACTAGCTGCCTTTCGGTCCTCCACTAAACTCCACTTACTCACCTGCACAACCGTGCCACACGCCTTGTTTTTTTACGTTCACCCTTACCTTTTAAAGTTTCTTCATATTTTTTTTTTGGTCTCATCCCCTATCTTAATGAACCCAGCCGTTCGCCGTTTTAGTAGTTTAATACCTCAATCTTTCTCTCCCGCCTCTCCCGTCGACCAAAAGAGCCCACCTTACTAGCTTCTGAGATCGGCCCCTCCCCCACCACCGTTTCCGATTCCGCTCACTCCCCCCGCTCACTCTTCCTGCACAGCCTCTATCAGCCATACCTTCACACCTCAATCGCATGGATACCAACGCCCTTTTCACCCGAGCACCGCCCCCCCCCTATACGCCCCCAGCCCCCCCCCATGAGCCCAACCCCGCCCGTTTAGTCCCATGCGCAGCATGACCTGCCGAGTGTGTGGGAGGGGCGAAGAACAGCTCACCCCCGCGGGAGGTCCAGAGTCCTTCCTCAAGGCAGCTGTCGCCAGCAACAGTGAACCAGTGAGTCAGCCAGCACAGTGGAGTACCAATTGTTAGCGAGAGGGAGATACAGGGAAAACAAGCACGGGATGTAAGAGATATTTGCATTCAAATTGTCTTTTTTGTCCTATGTTCAGGGTCAAGTTAGTCCACAGAGTGCCCGTGGGCTTGCCTGCAGTACGTGGCCACTGGCCAAGCCACTACCCTCAACAACTGTAAAGAAAGGTTATTAGGACTGTACCCCATGTCTGAAGAACAAAGGGTTCAATATCCAATTCGTCAGCTTGGTGTCCTGCACTGACACCAACAAAAAAGAAGGTTGAAAGATATTTTATAATGAAGAGCGCCTCTTTTGACGCCTGTACGCTACAGAAATAACAGCAAGACGAAGGACAAAGAACAATTATACAAGACTTTCGCCAACTTAACCTGGCAGAAGCCGCTTGCTATAGCGGTGAAAAGATTGATTCCAAATAGATGTACAGGATTGAAAATAAGATGTTAACAAAGCAATTTGAGGAAGGGCGGCTATTTGAGTCCAGCAAAACCCAATTGGCTATGATTTGTGCTTACAGGAATACTAGATATGGACTTGCCCAGTGTAAAGACCCAGAGCCATCGGTTGACCTACGGAGAGTGCAGAAGTGCACCCATGCTTACAGTGAGCCAGTAAAGCAGACGTCATTAGTTGTCAACAGGGCGCGTGTATTCCATGCAAACAGAGCCACCGTTGAATACATGTCATATTAAGTTGAGACCCTCTGCAGATTTGAGAGTGCAGGGTACAGGAGCTTACAGGTAAACCACACGAGACCCAGATACTACATACGCAACCCGCTCGGGAGTCACTTTGCCGCGTAAGGCCCCAGGAAAAACAGACCCTCTCTCGATATGGAAGAGGTCACGGAGTTGGCAGCGTGATAGATCCGGCCTTGGCACAACAGTCAAAAAAGTTCCCCCCAAGGGGCCTTGCAGGTATAAGCTGCTATAAAGTAATAGCATTTAGCAGCCCACTACTGACACGCACCACAGCAATGATGGTGCCGGTGACTTTTAAGGCACTGACACCATAGAGGTGCAGAACTCTGCCTACATCTTCTATTCCTCCACAGACGGCCGATCTCGACTCATAGATCGCGCTGTCTGTGGTCCACACCATTGCAGCCGAAGCAGAGGAGGAGAAGCCCCAGATCTTCCAGGCGTCAGCGCTGCGGGGAATCGTATGGAAAGGTAAGTGAAATTTATTAATTTTACTGTTATTAAAGGATTCAGTAAAGAAGACGGGGGGAGGGGGGTTGTAATGTATATATAAAGGGACCACTGTATAGGGGACAGGGAAGGGGTGTATTATAGAGGACCAACTGTATAGGGACAGGAAGGAGTGTGTGATTGTGTTGCTAATTTTATATAGAGGGGCACTGATAGCGGTAGAGAAAGGTGTAATTTTGTAGAAAAGGCGGCCACTGTATAGAGGACAGGAAAGTTTAATGTATATATAGAGGGGCCCTTATAGCAGACAGGCGAAGGGTTTTTATTGTGGTAATTTATATATAGAGGGGCCAAGGTATAGGAAATAGGAGTTGGGTGTGAATGTATATTAGAGGGGCCACTGTATAGCGACAGGGGAAGGGTGCTTGTTTCGTAATTATTTATTAGAGGAGGCATTGTTTAGGCGGAATAAGGGAAGGGTGTTGTATTATAAATAGAGGGGCCACTGATATGCTGCGACATGAAGGGGTGATCAATTAAATATAATAGAGGAGATGGAAAAGGGTTGTTGTTTGTTTTGTTTTGTAATTTATAGGGTAGAGAGGACACTGTATAACGGGACGGGAAGGTGTGTAATTTATTATAGAGGAGGCCACTGTTATAGGGGACGGGGAAGGGTTGTTTGTAATTTAAGATAGAGGAGCCACTGTATAGGTGAGGGGAGAAAGGGTTGGATTTATATATAGAGGAGCCACTGTATAGGCAACGGGGGGGGCGGGTCACTTTATTATATACAGGACCCACTGTTATAGGGTCGGGGGTATGTATAATTTATATATAGAAGAGGAACTGTATAGCGGACAGGAAAGGGCGGAATTATATATAGAGTAGCCACTGTATAGAGGACTTATTTTACAATAGAAGAGCCACTGTATTGAGGACGGTGACGGTGTAAGTGTAATGTATCTAGAGGAGGGGTGATTATAAAGGATTGGCGGGTAATAAATGTAATAATCATGTATAGAGGACAAGGGGTTTTGCTCCTCCCCCCCATTCCAATATTAGAGGACTGGGGGGAGTTAATATTAAAGGCACCTGTATATAGAAGACAGGGGAGATGTTAGTTCATGTATAGAGGACAGGGGGATGTAGTCAGGTATACAGACAGGTATAGAGGACGGGCGAAAGTAGTAAAGTGTATAGAGGAGGGTGGTACAATATTATGTACTTGTCTTTAGGGGCAAGAGAGGTGCTGTAAAGAGGGGCAGCTTTGGATAGGGAGGTCATTGTATAGATGAACTGGGCCATTGTTTTCGGGGGAGTTGTATAGGGGGGTTGCTGTATAGCAGGGGCAGATATTATATAAAAGAATGAAAATGGCAGTGTAATCGAGTGACGCTGTTTATAGCAGGGGGTACTGTTATTTATAAATGGGGGGTTGCCAATATACGATTTAGAAGGTGCTTGTGTAGTATATCCAGGTGCCATTATACTATAAGTGGACTGTAGATCTTTAAGGCACAGATGTGCGGCCAAGAGCGGAAGACAACTAGCGGGCGAATTCATCAAGCTGGAGGAAGTTATGCCGGCATATGAGAAGGAGATTCCCCAGTCGACAGGGGCAACTATAGAGGCGTTTTGTAATGAAAGTTGATTAATGAAGGAAGGACAGTAACAGTCATCAGGCCCAGAATTTATATTATAATCTCTTAGATTATCTGACAGAGCATTTAATTTTTAATTGGATTAATTATTTGGCATTGTCTTTTATAGAGTATGGCTTAGGTGGTATTATTTGCAGAGTGGTAGTGGTTTATTGAGTACTGATGTAGTGGGTATGATTTGGGTTGTATTATCAGTCATGTGCTCGTGGTAATGGTGTGGTAGTATAGTGCAGTCATGTGATGCAGTTGGTAAGGTAGCAGGTGTGGTAGTAATAATAGTAATGATGCAATGGTAATGATAGTGGTGTTTTGTGGCGGTATTATTCAGTCATGATACCAGATGGTAATGGTAGTGGTGTGGTGGTATTATTCAGTCATGACCAGGGCGTCGCTAGGTCAAAGATCCGGGGCTGTGCCCCGGATCTTTTGACCGGAGCCCCGGATCTCCCCAGCATCAGCTGGGCCGCTTTTAGTCTGGGGGGATTTTTCACTCTCATCTCTATCTGGGATCATCAGGAAACAGGTGAGATGGATAGTGTAATGCGTGCACGCAGGCTCGGACTGCTTGCTGGACGGGTACCAGAAATCCCGGCTGGGCCCGGGCACCTGTCACGTGTGCTCCCGTTTCCCCTGCTGTGGATGTTTGGTGACGGTGCATCTTTATCCTGAGATGTCACAGACTCGCTGCAACTCGGCACTTGTATGTGACCCGCTGCGGAGTTCCCAGCCGCCTCATCCCCCTCCAGGCTCCCAGCAGACCAGCGAAGTGATAGAGATGCCGCAGGACGGAGCTTTGGAGGAGGAGGTGAAGCAGTGAATAGGTTAATGAACTGGTATGACTGTGATTGACCAGAGCTGACTGCTGCTTTGATTCTCCTCTCTTCTGCTGCGCCCCTGTATACAGTGTGATTGTACTGTAGTATTAATGTCTGCTCTGTGATAAAAGGTTGTTATGAGTGCGGGTATTATGTATAATATGATTTAAATGAGATATAGGTATTGTGCATATTTGTGTTTTCCAGCATTGTATAAAGTTGTTTATATAGGTGTAATAGTGTGTCGTGTATATAGTGTGTCCAGTGTGTTGTGGCCATGTGGTGATATAGAGGGTTGTCATGTTGTATTATAGTAGTCTATGGGTGTGGCAATGTTGTGCTTCTATAGTATGTCATGGGTGTCTATGGTGTATATAGGGTGTTCAGCGTTGTGGTGAGGGGTATGCATATTGTGTTTTCCAGCATGTATTTAACAGGATATAGGTGTCCAGTGTGTGTCCATGTGTGTATAAGTATGTCTGGTGAGTGTTGTACATGGGTGTATTATAGATGTCCATGTTTTGTGTGTCCATGTGTGTATATAGGGTTCGCGTGTGTCCATGATGTATATAGTGTGTCATGTGTTATAGTGGTCCAGTGTGTGGCCATGTGGTTAGATAGTAGTGTCCAAGTAGGGTTGTATATGTGTCCAGGGATGTGGGTATATAGTTATGTCCATGTCTGTGTGTATATAGAGGTCCACCATGTGTGATCCATGTGTATATATTGGGTCCGCATGTGTGTGTCTCATGTGTATATTAGTTGTGTCCATGTGTGTTATGTGTGAATTAGTATGTCCAGGTGTGTTCATGTGTGTATCTTAGTGTGTCCAGGTGTATATAGTGTGTCCATGTAGTAGCTATTGGCCAGATGGGTCCAGGTGTATATAGTGTGGCCAATGGTCGTTCAGGTGTGTATATAGTATGTTCATGTGTGTTCAGGGGAATATAGTTGTCCATGGTAATAGTGTGTCAATGTGTGTTCATGGTGTATATAGTATGTCTAGGTTTGTTCAGGTGTTTAATATAAGTGTGTCCTGTAAACATTATAGAAATAGACTATAGATATGTATATACATATGCTATGTAGTTAGAGTGTTAGTGGCGTAACAATCAGGCCTCATGATAGAAGGGCTGCTAACTGCGGGTACCCATTACGGGAAGATCACACAATACAATTGCTTGATTAGAGTTCCCGGGCAGTGGTGCATGTCTGTGCGCTCTTGGCCAGCAACGTGTTGTGACATTATGACAGTATGTTCACTGGGAAGGGAAAGCGCACCAACAGGACGTCTATATACCCTGTGCAACAGCATGGAAAGCCACAAGGTAGGCTGTCAATGGACACATTTTATTATTAAGATGCCGACCACCTAGCATTTTATTAGTGAGGGGAGGCCGCTGCGCGACCATGTTATTAGTGAGGGGAGGGGACCGAGGCTGGACATGTTATTAGTGAGGGGAGTCCGCTGCTGGAACCTGTTTAGTGAGGGGAGGCGACTGCTGCGGACATTATTATTGAGGAGAGGCGCTAGCTGGAACAGTGAATTAGTGCGAGAGGCCGCTGCTTGTTGGGACATCGTTATTCGTGAGGGGAGGACGCTTGCTGGGACATGTTATTTGAGGAGAGGCCCCCGCTAGCTGGCGAATGTTAATTAGTGAGGGAGGCCGTGCTTGGGACATGTTTTAGTGAGGGGAGGACGCTGTTGGGACATGTTAGTAGTGAGGGGCGGCCGCTGCCTGAGGAATGGTTATTAGTGAGGGGAGGCCGCTTCTGGGAAAATGTATAGTGAGGGGAGGCAGCTTCGGGGAATGTTATTAGTGAGGGGAGGACCGCTTCGTGCGGACATGTTCATTGTAGCTGAGGGGAAAGGCGCTGCTGGGACATGGTATTAGTGAGGCGAGGGCCGCTCGCTGGGACATGTTAGTATTGAGGAGAGCGACCTAGCTGGGAAATGTAATTAGTGCGGGAGGCCGCTGCTGCGCGACATGTTATGTAGTGGGGGAGGCCCGCTGCTGGGACATGTTCTTAGTGAGGGAGGCCGTGCGGGACATGTTATTAGTGAGGGGGAGGCCGCCCTGCTGGGACAGGTGATTAGTGAGGGTGAGGCCGCTGCTGGGACATGTTATTAGTGAGGGGAGGGGCCGCTGGATGGACATGTTATTTGTTGAGGGGAGGCCAACTGATGGGACATGTTTGTGATGGGGAGGCCTAATGCTGGGAATGTTATTAGTGAGGGGAAGGTTGGCAGCGCATTTTTAGATATATGGGAGCCCCATCAAAGGTCACATTAGGGCTCACTGATGTCTTGTATGAACGTATAGTGTATAATTAACCCTCCCACATCAGGCCCTTTTAGTTTTTGTGTTGTAAGTTCTTTACTCCCCCATTCAAAAACCAAAACCTTTTTTATTTTTCCATGTTTACAGAGCGTGGAGGGCTTGTTTTGTGTGTAAACATGCACGTCATATCAGTGACGAGTATAATATGAAAAAATTAGTAGTAAGTTAGACGGGATTTAATGAAAAAATGACATTTGCACCTTTTCTTGTGGGCTGGATTTTTACTGATTACACTGAGCGCCCAAATGAGTAGTCTACTTATAATTTTTGAAAAAATTGTCGCATGCATGAGGCCTTAGTCTGCGTTCACATCATGGGGGAGATGTTTCAAAGTGCTGAGAGCAGGAAAAATAGCTCTTTTACAAAAGGAATCACCATATCTGATTGGTTGGTTCGACATACTACGTGTAAGGGAATTTCGCCAAGCATTATATGATTGTGTACATGCAATATCCTTTAGCAAGGAGGTGGGCCCCAGAATCAAACTTTAATGGTGGGCCCCTAGGCCCCCAGTACGAACCCTGGGTGCATATGGAGCCGCAGGTCCCTGCAGCACTACACAGAGCAGGCGACACGATAATTGGAATACATCGCGTCTCATGCTTCAGCGACTCAATACAGCAGCGGGAGCAGGAGCGCGTGTGATACGTCACCGCCGATCGTCAATGCCCCCACAAAACCAGGATAGCAGGGAGGAAAGACAGAGGTGAGTATTAGTGAT
The DNA here is from genome assembly GCA_019512145.1 of Engystomops pustulosus. Lineage (NCBI taxonomy): Eukaryota > Metazoa > Chordata > Amphibia > Anura > Leptodactylidae > Engystomops > Engystomops pustulosus. The sequence goes on along the minus strand of CM033641.1, from coordinate 135,745,881 downwards.
TTTTTGTTAATTAGTAAACCATGGGGCATTACTTTATAAAGGGTTATAAACTGTGAAAAGGGGGCATTATGTGGACTGAGGATATTAGTCTTTATATGGGGCAGTACTTTAGTATGGTGACATTAATGATGAATAGGGGGCAGTATTTGACTGGGGGTATTATTTCTATGGGGGCAGTACTGTGAATAGGGGCATATTTGGACTAGGGGTATACTTGTAGGGAAGCAGCATATGTAGATGGGGAACATAACTTTAAAGAGGGCGGCATATTATGGACTGGGGACATTATGATGCGAGTGGGCGGAATTAATATGGACTAGGAAAAACATTACTTTAAAAGCGGAGCATTTCTATATAAAGGGGAATTAATGTGGACCGGGGGCTTACTTATTAGGGGGACATTTTCTTTGTAGAGGGGGCATAATTGGACTGGGGGGATTAAGGTAGAGCGTGGTAAGACAGGGACTTACTGTGGGCATTATATGTGGATTGGGCAATAATCCGGGCATATTAATGGGAGTTTGAGTGGGGCCTCACTAAGGAATGGGCATTATTAGAGAGGGAGGCTTTTAGGTAGGGGTTCCTTTCAGGGGGGGTGGGCATGTTAGGACCAGGAGCCACAGTCGGGGAAGGGAATTTTTAGGAAGGAGAATTGGGCAGTGGGGCCACAATTATGGGGCGAAAGTCCAGGGTCTTGAGGGGGCTTCTTTTAGTGTTAAGGACGTCTACAGAAGAGGGATTAGTTGGGTTATTATCCAGAGATTTAGTGAGTGGCATATAGCATAATAGGCCTCATTTATAACTTTATTGGGTGGGTGGCACGAATTGGGTGTTTCATTAAGTAAGTACAAGTGTACAACCTCGAGCAGGGATATGTAATGTATGGGACAATACTAGGACAGTGATGGGAAAACTTTAGGACTCGAGTGCCTAAACACTACAACCAATAATCCACTTGTTTACCAGAAGATGCCACATGCATTTCAAGCACGTATATTTATCTTAGCACTGTTCTTCACAACAACATTCAATTGATTGGGCTCCCTAAGGCCACCAATAGGAGTTGAATAGAAGTGGGCAAATTAGACCCCGCTGTAGTCTTCCGAGAAGAATGGTGGGATCCAGCAGAATGACCTGAAAAAGACATATGAAGATTTGTCCCTCGCTTTCTCACTTTTCCAGCAGTTCCAATAAGCTAATGAAATGTTGCTTTAAAATAGCTCTGCAGAGCTCGTATCTCTAAGTTGGATGGGACTGCAGGAAGATTTGGTGATTGGTCTATATGGGTTAAATGGGACAATGGCCATGTGCTCACAGACAAGGGCTTGAGTGACCACCTCGGGCACCCGTGCCATAGGTTGCCACCACTGTACTAGGAATTAGACAGGTTCATGTATAAAATGGGTCTATGTACGAGTGTACTGACCGTGAATGTGGAGTTAAGTTGTGGTCATTACTAGTTGGGAGCCAATATCTGAGACAGTATACTGATACATGTCCGTGCTTATAAAAATGTGGGGTGGCCATTACAGCCTTAGAATCGTTAAAGAGGGCTTTTATGGTTGTAGGGCCTGAATGGGGTATTTTACTGCGGTTATACTAGGAAGTATTTATTTGTATACTGGTTGCATTATAAAATTAGTGTTAAAGAGTTTTAGGGGCGCAGAAGGATGACACTGTGGGTGGACCGACAGTTTGTAGGGACAAGAGGAAAAACGATAAACATAAGATGGATATGCCAGGCTGATGGAGAAGATAGAGAACAGGTGACAATGTGTAGGAATGTTAACCCGCATCAGTGAACTGGAATAGGTCAGGGATTTCGCCTTGTGTTCCTGTAACTGTATGATGTACAGTGATTGTTGGTGCAGGAACATGTAAGGGGGTTAGTAAGGCAGTGGACACTCAGTAAATTTTTAATATGCATTGGGCCCGTGACCCCGGTATCTATTTCTTACCCTGCAACGCCCCTGGTCTTGACAAGGGGGAATGGTTTTAGCGGTGGGCGGTGGTATTATTCAGTATGATGCAGGGGTAATGGCTATGGTGTGGTGAGGTATATTCATTCATGACTGCAGGGAGGTAATGGTGCGGTGTGTGCTTGGTTTATTCAGTCATGAGCAGATATCAATGGGTGTGTTTGGGGTTTATATTAGTCATGAGCAGGGGGTTATGGTTGCGGTATTGGGTTGTTAGTTATCAGTATATGCAGGGGTATATCGCTTGTGGTGTGGGTGGTATATTCAGTCTGATGAGCAGGAGTTAATAGGTTTAGCGGTTAGTGCGGTATATATTCGGTCTGATGCAGGGTGTATGAGGTATGCTGTAGTGGTATTATTTCAGTATGATGCCGAGGAGGTAATGTAGCATATGTGGTATGGTAGCATACTATGTGGCGAGCGCAGTGGGGTCGTTTGTGTGTGGAGGGTTATATGTAGTATATAGAGATTGGGGGGTACGTGGGTCATGTTGTTGAGAGTGTGTAGAGGTATCACCCTCATGACGATTTGCGCGGGGGCACAAGGGTGTGATCCGTTGGGTGTGAGGGGGTATGTATGTTTAGCTGTGGGGGACGCCACCAGTGTGGTCAGTTGGGGGGGTTGTGAGGGGTTATATCATGCCATGTGGGGGGACAACAGTGTGGTCAGTGTGGTTGAGGGGTATATATCTATGTGGATGGCACAGTGTTGTCAGTTGTGGTTGTGTGGGCTTTAGTATGATAGGATGGGGGGGGCATTCAGTGTGGTCAGTTGGTTGTGAGGGGTATATTGATATATGTGGGGAGACACAGTGTGGTCAGTTGGGTGTTGAGGGGAGGGGTATATATCTGGCATGTGGGAGACAGCTGTGTGGGTCAGTTGTGGCATGTGAGGGGTATATATCAGATGTGCGATGGCTAAGTGTGCGGTCAGTGGTGAGTTGTGAGAGGGGTAATATTATGTATAATGTGGGGGTAAATGGTGGTCAGTTGTTTGTTTTGAGCAGTATATATGTATATGTGGGGGGCACAGTGTGGTCAGTTGTGGCTGTGAGGGGTATACACTCACCGGCCACTTTATTAGGTACCCTGTCCAACTGCTCGTTAATACTTAATTTCCAATCAGCCAATCACCATGCGCAGGCCAACTCAGTGCATTAGGCATGAGACATGTTAAGACAATCTCACTGCCGTTACAAACCGACCATCGTATGGGGAAAGGAAAGGTATTTGAGTGCTGACTGTGGCATGGTTGTGTGGTTGCCAGAGGGTGTCTGAGTATTTCAGACAACTGATGATTACTGGGATTTCACGCACAACAACTCTAGAGTGTTGACAGAGAATGGTCTCGAAAAAAGAGAAAAAACATCCGCTGAGCGGCAGTAGTTCGGTGGGAG
>CM033641.1:135711544-135742307 GCA_019512145.1 Engystomops pustulosus | reverse complement strand
GGCGGAAATGCCTTGTTGATGCCAGAGGTCAGAGGAGAATGGGCAGAATGGTTCGAGCTGATAGAAAGGCAACAGTGACTCAAATCGCCACCCGTTACAACCAAGGTAGGCAGAAGAGCATCTCTGAAAGCACAGTACGTCGACTTTGAGGCAGATGGGCTACAGCAGCAGAAGACCACACCGGGTGCCCTGCCTTGTATCAACGGTTCAGGCTGGTGGTGGTGGTGTCATGGTGTAGGGAATATTTTCTTGGCACTCTTTGGGCCCCTTGGTACCAATTGAGCATCATTGCACGCCACAGCCTACCTGAGTATTGTTGCTGACCATGTCCATCCCTTTCATACTAAAGCATGTGGATTATTTAGAGGGAGAGGCATTTTAGGTACGGGGTTCCTTTCATGGGGGGGGGGCCAATGTGTAGGACAGGGCCACGTCGGGGAAGGGAATTTTTAGGAAGGAGAATTGGGGCAGGGGCCACAATTATGGGGCGAAAGATACCGGTCTTTGAAGGGGGCTTCTTTTAGTGTTAAGGACGTCATCAGTAAGAGGGATAGTTGGGTTATTATCCAGAGATTTAGTGTAGTGGCATATACGCAAATAGGCCCATTATATAACGTTTATTGGGTGGGTGGCACGAATTGGGTGTCATTTTAAGTCAAGTGAAGTACACTCGAGACGGGATAATTGTATGTATGGGACACATATCTACGACAGTGATGGCGACGAAACCTTTAGCGACTGATGTGCCCAAACTACAACCAATAATCCACTTGTTTACCAGAAGATGCCACATGGCATTTCAAGCCGTAATTTATATTAGCTACACTGTTCTTCCAACAAACATTCAATTATTGGGCTCGCCTAAGGCCACCAATAGGAGTTGAATGACAGTGGTGCAAATTAGACCCTCGCTGTAGATCTCTCCAGGAAGAATGGTGGGATGGACCAGCAGAATGACCTGCAACAAAGACATGTGAAGATCTTGTCCCCGCCTTCTACTTTTCCAGCAGTTCCAACAGCTAATTGAAATGTTGCTTTTAAAATAGCTCTGCGAGCCATGTATCTCTAAGTTGTGGGACTGCAGGAAGATTTGGTGGATTTGGTCTATATGGGTTTAAATTGGGACAATGGTCAATGTGCCACAGACAAGGGTTGAGTGCACCTCGGCCACCCGTGCCATAGGTTCGCCACCAGTTACTGGATATTAGAAGGTTCATTATAAAATGTGTTATGGTACGGTGTACTGAACGTGAATGTGGGTTAAGTTGGTGGTCATTACTAAGTTGGGAGCCAATATCGGACAGTATACTGTACAAGTCCGAGCCATTTAAAATTGTGGTGGGGCCATACACGCCCTGACTCGTTAATGAGGGCTTTTTATGGTGTGAGGGCCTGGAATGGGGGTATTTTACGCGTGTTATACTAGGAAGTTTATTTGTATACGGTGCTTATAAAATTATGTTAAAGAGTTGTTAGGGCGCAGCAGGATGACACTGTGGGGGACCGACATTGTAGGGACAAGAGGGAGAAACGATAATACATAGATGGATATGCCAGGCTGATGGAGACGACAGAGAACAGGTGACATGTGGGACTATGTATACCCGCATCATGTGACATGGGAATAGGTAGGGATTTCGCTCGTTGTTCCTGTAACGTATGATGTACAGTGATTGTTGGTTGCAGGAACATGATAAGGGGGTTAGTTAAGGCGTGGACACTCGTAAATTTTTAATATGCATTGGGCCGTGCACCCGGATTTTTGTTACCCTTGCAACGCCCATGGGTTCATTGACAAGGGGTGAATGGTTATAGCGGTGGGGGTGGTATTATTCAGTATGATGCAGGGGTAATGGCTATGGTGTGGTGGTATTATTCATTCATGCTGCAGGGGGTAATGGTTGCGGTGTGTGTGGTGGTCTTATCAGTCATGATGCAGATATCATGGTGTGTTGTTGTGGGTTAGTATTTAGTCATGATGCGAGGGGTTACTGGATGCGGATTTGGGTTGTTGAGTTATTCAGTATCATGCAGGTCGTAATCGTCTGTGGTGTGGGTGGTATTAGTTCAGTCTTGATGCAGAGAGTTAATAGGTTTAGCGGTTATTGCGGATATTATTCGGTCATGAGCAGGTGTAGAGATGGTATGCTTGTAGTGGTATTATTCAGTATGATGCCGGTAGTGAATGTAGATATGTGGTAATGGTTAGATCATATGTGGCGAGCGCAGTGGGGTCTTGTGGTGTGGAGGGTATTTAGATATAGAGATGGGGGGTACGGTGGTCATTGTGGGTGTTGGAGACGGGTAAGGTCACCTCATGATGCATAGCGCGGGGCAAAGTCGTGTGATCGTTGTGGTGTGGGGGTATGTATCTATTACCTGGGGGGCACCCGGCCAGTGTGGTCAGATGGGGGTGTGAGGGGTGATATATCATGCCATGTGGGAGGGACACGTGTGGTCAGTTGTTGGTTGAGGGGTATATATAATATTGGATGGCACAGTGATGTCAGTTGTGGTTGTGGGGGCTTATATATAAGTGGGGGGGGATCAGTGTGGTCAGTTTGGTGTGGGGGTATTATTGATATATGTGGGGGACACAGTGTGGGTCAGTTGGGGTGTGAGGGAGGGGTATATATCAGCATTGGGAGAACAGTGTGTGGTCAGTTGTGGCCTGTGAGGGGTATATATCAGATGTGCGATGTACAGTGGCGTCAGTGGTGAGTTGTTGAGGGGTATATATTATGTATATTGTGGGGTACAATTGTGGTCAGTGTTGGTTTTTGTGGCGTTATATATGTATATGGGTGGGGGGCACAGTGTGGTCAGTTGTGGTTGTGAGGGGATACACTCACCGGCCACTTTGTTAGGTACCTCCTGTCCCACTGTGCGTTAATATTCATTTCCAATCAGCCAATCACCATGGCGAAGGCAACTCAGTGCTTATTTAGGCACGTTAGACATGTTCAAGACAATCTCTGAGTTCCAACCGAGGCTTCAGTATGGGGAAAGGAAAGTGATTTGAGTCTTTGAACGTGGCATTGTTTGTTGGTGCCAGAAGGGTGGTCTTGAGTATTTCAGAACTGCTGATCTATGGGATTTTACGCACAACCATCTTAAGGTTTACAGAGAATGGTTCCGAAAAAGAAAAAACACTCCAGTGAGCGGCAGTAGTTCGTGGAGCGGAAATGCCCTTGTTGTTGCCAGTGGTAGATGGAGATGGGCAGACAGTTGGTTCGACTGATAGAAATGGCAAACAAAAAACAGTGACTCAAATCGCCACACCTTTCACCATTAGGTAGGCCGAAAGAAGAGCACTCTGAAAGCACAGTACGTCGACTTTGAGGCGATGGGCTACGCAGCAGAAGACACAACGGGTGCCACTCCTTTCGCTAAGAATCAGGAAACTGAGGCTACAATTTGCACAAGCTCATCTGAAATGGACAGTAGAAGATTGGAAAAACAACGTTGCTGATGTCTGATGAGTCTCGATTTCTGCTGCGACATCAGGATGTAGGGCACGAATGTTTGGCGGCAACTTACATGAACGGCATGGATCCATCCTGACTGTATCAACGCGTCAGGCTTGGTGGATGGTGGTTCAGGTGTAGGGGAACTATTTTTTGGACATTCTGTGGGCCCCATTTGGTACCATTTGAGCATCATTGACGCCACAGCCATACATCGAGTAATTGTTGCGACATGTCCATCCCCTTTATGATTTCTTGGCACTCTTTGGGCCCCTTGGTACCAATTGAGCATCGTTGCCACGCCACAGCCTACCTGAGTATTGTTGCTGACCATGTCCATCCCTTTATGACCACAATGTACCCAACATCTGATGGCTACTTTCAGCAGGATAATGCGCCATGTCATAAAGCTGGAATCATCTCAGACTGGTTTCTTGAACATGACAATGAGTTCACTGTACTCAAATGGCCTCCACAGTCACCAGATCTCAATCCAATAGAGCATCTTTGGGCCCCAACAATAACTGAGTATACAGTCCCCTATAACTGTATTCAGTCCTCCAAATAAAAAAAATATAATACTCTGATAGATACAGTCCCCTTCCAATACTTATATCCAAGCGCCGGGCCTTATAATAACTATATCACCGCCCGCGTATAATAATTATCTAGATAGAGGCTCCATAACTTATATACATGCCCCCTATAACTATACTCCAGTCTCCTATAATAAGTCGTATACAGAGTCGCCCCTATATATCTAATATAGCCATCCCGCTATAACTATATCAGTGCCCTCTTTAATAATATATCAAGCCCCTATAACTATACTACATACAGGCCCCCCTATAGCGGCAACTGATACAACCCTCCATAAAAATCTATGGCAATCCTTCTATAATAACTATATACCCCACTATCATTAACTATAATACACTTCACGCTATAACTATATCAGTTCCCTATAACAACTATAATACTCCCCGCCGCATAATAAATAGTATACAATCATCTATACTAACTATATACAAAGTCCTAGGTACATCATAATAAATGTATCACCTTCCATCTTTCCCCGCAACGCGCATTGACCTCCTTCCGGCTTCTATCGGCGGTGTCAGGTGGATATAGGATGAAACAAAGTTGGCGGCGCCGTGAGCCTACTGCTACTCACAATGCTACTATCGCATCTTTATGTCATCTGATGGCTACATATCTTGTCTATGGCAGAGCGAGACTGTATGGGGGTAGTGTTCCTCACTGTATGGGGATTGTTTCCTCACTGTATGGATTTAGTAGTCCTCAACTGTACAGCGGTAGTCTTCCTCACTAGTATGGGGGTAGATATTCCTCACTTTATAGGGGTAGGATGTATCGCTCACCGTATGGGGTTAGTCTTCTTCAGGAGCTGAAAAAAGGGGGAAGCAGAGTTAACATGCCACCAGTAAGCGAGGTTGTGCCTGTTAGTAGCAACAGTGCATGCAGCTGAGGAGCACATTGATGAACTCTTTTAGAAGTATATTGAGCAAGGATAGCTTACCAAGGGTCCAGCATGCTCTACATTTCAAGTGTTCGATTGCATGATGTCATGTGAGTTGTTTCTTTTGCTGGCCATTTACTACATAGAAGTGATATACAGGCATCCTCGCTCTTCATCTCACCCCCGGGAGCCAACCCTTAGTCGGAGAGGGTTATATACATCACGCACTAACACCTCTGCCAATCTCCCTGCCGGTCAGTATGAATTGCCCAACTGGGCCTGCAGCATAACATTTCCCTACGAAGCCCTTCCTCTCGCCCCTTTTTCAGCTCATTTTTGCTATCATTTCCACGACAGGTCGACAGCCACGTGGCACAAGCAAGGCGAGTCCGCGCATCTTGCAGCTATCTGGCATGAACAGCAGAGAGTGGGCGCAGAGGTGGAGCGAAGCTCAGTCTCTAGGCGCGCGCTGGAGGTTCCAGAGTCCTCCTAAGGTCAGCTGTCGCCAGCAACAGTGAAGTGATCGCCCCGTGGAGTACCATTGTTGCAGAGGGAATACAGGGAAACAGCCGGATGTAGAATATGTTCAATTCTTGTCCATGAGTCAGTTAGTCCAGTGCGTGCGGCTTGCTGCAGTACGTGGCCACTGGCGCCACATAACCCTCAACAACTTTAAAAAGGAAAGGTTATTAGGACCCTGTACCCATGTCTGAGAACAAAGGGTTCATATCCTAATTGTCAGCTTGGTGTCCTGGCCTGACACCAACAAAAAAGAAGCGTTGAAGAGTATTTTATTAATGAAGACGCGCTCTTTGACCCTGTAGCAGCTACAGTAAATAACGGCAGACTGAAGGACAAAGGTCAACAATATATACAGACTTTGCCACGTTAACCTGGCAGAAGCCGGCTTGCTATAGCGGTTAAATAGATTGATTCCAAATAGATGTACATGGGTATGAAAATAATTATGTTAACAAAGGTCAATTTGAGGAAGGCGGTCTATTTGAGTCGCAAGCAAAACCATTGGCATGATGTCTCTACAGAATCTAGATATGGACTCTGCCGCAGTGTTAAAGACCCAACGCATCGGCGGTTGCCTACGGGAGGAGAGTCACCGCATCTTTGACTAGTTAGCCAGTAATAGCAGACGTCCATTAGTTGTCAACAGGGCGCGTGTATTACCATGCAAACAGAGCCGACCTTTACATGTCATATTAAAGTTGAGACCCCCTCTGCAGATTTGAGGTGCAGGTACAGGAGCTTACAGGTAACCCAGAGCCCAGATCTACATTGACGCAACTGGCTCGGGGGATGCACTTTGCGGTAGTCCCCAGGAACGCCCTCTCTCATATTGAGGGTCAGCGGGTTGTGCAGCTGTAGATCCGGCCTTGGCACAACAGTCAAAAAATTCCCCATAGGGGCCTTGCAGGTATAAGCTGCTATAGTAATAGCATTTAGCAGCCCACTATACTGACACGTGCACCAACAGAATGATGGTGCCGGTGCTTTTAAGGCACTGACACCTATAGAGGTGCAGACTGTCTCGCCTACATCTCTCTATATCCTCCACAGACGGCCGATCTATAGACTCATAGATCGCGCTGTCTGTGTCCATCACCATTGCAGCCGAAGCAGAGGAGGAGAAGCCCAAGATCTTCCAGGCGTCAGCGCTGCGCGGGAATCGTATGGAAAGGTAAGTGAAATTTTATTAATTTTACTGTTATAAAATGGATTCAGTAAAGAAGACGGAGGGGGGTTGTAATGTATATATAAAGGGCAGCGCACTGTATAGGGACAGGAGGGGTGTAACTTTAGAGGACCAACTGTATATGGGCAGGAGATGGTGATGGTTGTAATTTTATATAGAGGGGCTACTGTATAGGTCGGTAGAGAAAGTGTAATTTTGTAGAAAAGGGGCACTGTATAGAGAGACAGGAAAGTTTAATGTTATCCATAGAGGGGCCCTCTATAGCAGACAGGCGAAGGGTTTTATTGTGGAATTTATATATATGGGGGCCAATGGTATAGGAAATAGGAGTTGGGTTTAATTATATTAGAGGGGCCACTGTATAGGCAGACAGGGGAAGGGTGTTGTTCTAATTTATTTATAGAGGAGGCATTTGTATACGTGCGGAATAGGGAAGGGTGTTAATTATAAATAGAGGGCCACTGTTGCTGCGACATGAAGTGGGTGTATAAATATTAGAGGTGAGATGGAAAAGTTGTGTGTTGTTTTGTAATTTATAGGGTAGAGAGGCACTGTATACGTGGACTAGGGAAGATGTGTGAAATTTATTATAGAGGAGGCACTTGTGTATATGGGACGGGGAAGGGTTGTATTTAGATAGAGGAGCCTACTGTATAGGGGTGTAGGGGGAAGGGTTGATTTATATATAGAGGAGCCTACTGTATAGGCAACGGGGGGGCAAGTACTTATTTATAAACAGGACTCCACTGTTATAGCGGTACGGGGTTATAATTTATTATATAGAAGAGGAACTGATAGCGGACAGGGAAAGGGCTTAATGTATATATAGAGTAGCCACTGTATAGGGACCTTTATTTTACAATAGATAGAGCTCACTGTATAGGACGGGTGACGGTGTAAGATTGTAATATATAAGGAGGGGCTGATATATAAAGGATTGGGGTAATAATATGTAATAATGCATTGTATAGAGGACAAGGGGTGCTCCCCCCAATTCCAATATGATAGAGGACTGGGGGGAGTTATGATATACAAGGCACCTTGCTATATAGAGAAGAGTGAGATGTTAGTTCATGTATAGAGGACAGGGGGTGTAGTCAGTATACAGATCAGGTATAAAAAAAATAGAGGAGGGCGAGGGTAGTAAAGTGTATAGACGCGAGTAGGTGGTACAACTTATGTACTGTCTTTAGGGGTCAAGAGAGGTGCTGTAAAGAGGGGGCAGCTTGGATAGGGAGGGTCTTGTATAGATGAATGGCTGCATTGTTTTCGGGGAGTTGGTATAGAGTGGGGGTTGGCTGTATAGCAGGGCAAGCTATTATTAAAAGGAATGAACATGGCAGCTGTAATCGAGTACGCTGTTTATAGAGCGGGGTACTGTTCCTTTATAAATGGGGTTGCCCATATATAGATTTACGAAGGTGCTGTGTAGTTTATATCCAGGTGTCCATTATACTAAGACAGTGGACGTATGCAATCTTTAAAGGGTCACAGATTGCGCCAAGAGCGAGACAACTCAGGGGGAATTCATCAGATGCTGGAGGAAGTTATGGCCGGCATATGAGCAAGAGTAGATTCCCCAGCTCGACAGGGGGCAACTATAGAGATGCTTTTGTATATGAAGTTTGTAAATGAAGGAAGACGTAACAGTCATTCAGGCCAGTAATTATATTATAGATCTCTTAGATATTTCTGAGTCAGAGGCATTTAGATTTTTAAATTGGATTATATTATTTGGCATTGTCTTTTATAGAGTATGGTTAGGTGGTATTCATTTGCAGGTAGGTAGTGGGTTTATTGAGTACTGATGTAGTGGTTAGTGATTTGGGTGGTATTATTCAGTCATGTGCATCGTGGTAATGGTTGTGGTAGTATATGGCAGTCCATGATGCAGTGGTTAATGGTAGCGGTGTGTAGTATACATACGTACATGATGCAATGGAAATGATAGTGGTGTTTGGGGTATTATTCATTCATGATCCAGATGGTAGATGGTAGTGGTGTGGTGGTTATTATTCAGTCATACCGAGGGGCGTCGCTAGGTTGGTTCCAAAAGAATCGGCTGGGCTCGTGCCCCGATCTTTTGACCGGAGTCCCGGCGGATCTCCCCACATCAGCTGGGTCTCCGGCGCTTAGTCTGGGGGAGTTTTTCACCTCTCATCATCTATTCTGGGATCATCAGGAACACAGTTAGAGATGGATAGTGTAATGGTGCACGCAGCTCGGACTGGCTTGCTGGCGGTACCGAGAATCCCGGCTGGGCCCGTGGCACTGTCACGTGTGCTCCCGTTCTACCCCTGCTGTGGACCTGTTTGGTGCTGGTGCATCTTTATACCTGAAAGCATGTCCAGATGCTCCTGCCCTGGCACTTGTTATGTGCCCTGTCTGGCGCGAGTTCCCCCGCTCTCTCCCCCTCCGGATGGCTCCCAGCAGACCCAGCGAAGTGATAGAGATGCCGGGACGAGCTTTGTGAGGAGGAGGTGAACAGTGAATAAGGTTAATGACTGGTATGAGCTGTGTTGACTGCAGAGCTGACTGCTGCTTTGATTCTCCTCTCTTCTGCTGCTCCCCTGTATACTGTGATTGTACTGTAGTATTCATGTCTGCTCTGGTTAAAGTGATGGTCTGTATATGTACAGGTGCATTGTAATATAGGTATGGCATATTGGTATCTATATGTTTAAAGAGATATAGTATTGTGCATATTGTGTTTTCCAGCATGTATAATATATGTTTCATATGTGTAACTGCTGTGTCGTGTATATAGTGGTGTCCATGTGTGGGCATGTGAATAGGGGTATGTCATGTTGTATTGTAGTCTGGGGCAATGTTGTTTCATATAGTATGTCATGGGTGTCTATGGTTTGTATAAGGGTGTTCACGTTGTGGTGAAGGGTATGCATATTGTGTTTTCGCAGCATGTATTAAAGGTATATAGTGGTGTCTCAGTGTGTGTTCCATGTGTGTATATAGTATGTCTGGTGAGTGTTGTACCATGGTGTAGTTATAGATTTCCATGTGTGTGTGTCTATGTGTGTATATAGGCGTTCGCGTGTGTCCATGTGTTATATAGTGTGTTCATGTGTTATAGTGGTCCAGTGTGTGTCGCATTGGTTAGTATAGTAGTGTCGCTAGTAGTATGTATAATGTGTCGCATTGGTGTGGTATATAGTATGTCCATGTATGTGTGTCTATATTAGGGTCCACCATGTGTCGTCGATGTATGCCAGTACATGGGTCCGATGTGTGTGCTCAGTGTATATAGTGTGTCCAATGTGTGTTATGTGTGATTAGTATGTCCAGGTGTGTTCATTGTGTATCTAGTATAGTTGTGTCCAGTGTGTATATAGGTGTGCAATGTGTACTATTGGTCGCAGCATGTTGTCGCAGGTGTTCTAGTGTGCCAATGTCGTTTCAGTGTGTATATAGTATGTTCATGGGGGGTGTTTCTAGTGTGTATATAGTTGTCCATGTGTAATAGTGTGTCAACTGTGTGTTCATGTGTGTATACTAGTATTCATAATTGTGTTCAGGTGTAGTCATAAGTGTGGTCGCGTGTAAACTTATAGAAATAGCTATGATATGTATCATACATATCTTATAAGTAGTTAGAGTGTTAGTGTGCGTAACAATCAGGACCTCATGATGAGAAGGGCTGCTAACTAGCGGGTCCATTACGGGTAAGATCACACAATACAATTGTTGATTAGAGTTCCGGTCAGTGTGCATGTCTGTGCGCTGCTGATTGCCACAGACGTGTGTGACATTATACAGTATGCAACTGGAAGGGAGCGCACCACGGACAGTCTATATACCGCCTGGCATAGCAAGCATGGACGGCCACAAGGATCAAGGGCTTTAGTCTACTACTAGACATTTGTGAGGCGCACTATTTATATGAGTCCCGTAACATGTTATATGATGCCGTGAGCCAGCGCTAGACATTGATTAGTGAGGGAGGCCGCCTGCTGCATGATTTTGGAGGGCCGCTTACTGATGTATTAGTGAGGGGAGGTGGCCGAGCGCTGGACATGTTATTAGTGAGGGGAGTCGGCGACCTGGTGGGGCGTTGCTGCGGACTATTATTATTGGGAGGGTACTGACGTGATCGAGGCGCTGCTTGTGGATCATGTAATTTTGAGGGGAGGCCGCTTGCTGGGAAGTGTTATTATGAGGGAGGCTCGCTGCTGGGAATGTTATATTAGTGAGGGAGGCCGCTGGCTTGGACATGTTTTAGTGAGGGAGGACGCTGTTCTGGGACATGTTATTAGTGAGGGGCGAGCCGTGCCTGATCGGAGCATGGTTATTAGTGAGGGGAGGCCTTCTGGGAACATGTATTAGTGAGGAGGCCGCTTGGGGAATGTTATTAGTGAGGGGAGGACCGGCTCGTGGGACATGTTCATTGTAGTTGAGGGAGAGGCGCTGCCTGGGACGGTAATTAGTGAGGGGAGGGCCGCTCGCGGGACATGTTTTTGAGGAGAGCGTCTAGCTGAGGAAATGTAATTAGTGCAGGGAGGCTCGCTGCTGGCGATCATGTATTAGTGGAGGGAGGCCTCGCTTGTCTGGGACATGTTCTTGAGTGAGGTGTAGGCCGTGGCTGGGACATGTTATTAGTGAGGGAGTGCGCGCTGCTGACATGGATGTATTAGTGAGGGTGATGGCCCGCGTGGACATGTTATTAGTGAGGGGGCCGCTGGAGGACATGTTTTGAGGGAGGCCACTGGGGCTGTTGAGGCAATGCTGTATTAGTGATGAGGTGGCAGCGCATTTTGAGTATATATGGGAGCCCTCATATCGAAGGTCACATTAGGGCTCACTGATGTCTTGTTATGACGTGATAGTGTTAATTAACCCTCTCACACATCAGGCCTTTTAGTTTTTGTGTTTTGTATTCTTTACTCCCTCACTATTTCAAAAACCAAACCTTTTTTATTTTCGCATGTTTACAGGCGTGGTAGGCTTGTTTCTGTGTAACAATTGCACGTCATATAGTGCGAGTATTAATATTGAAAAAATTAGTAGTAAGTTAGACGGTATTTGAATAAAAAATGCATTGCACATTTTCTTCGTGGCCTTGGATTTTTACTGATTAACCCTGAGCGGCCCGCAAATTATATGTCTACTTATAATTTTTGAAAAATTGTCGATGCATGAGGCCTTAGTCTGCGTTCACATCATGGGGGAGATGTTTCAAAGTGCTGAGAGTCAGAAAAATAGCTCTTTACAAAAGGAATCACCATATCTGATTGGTTGGTTGACTATACGATCGTAAGGGACCATTTTCGCCAAGCTTATATGATTGTGACTATGCAACTATTCCTTCTAGGCAAGGAGGTGGGCCCCAGAATCAAACTTGTATGCTGTGGGCCCTAGGCCCCCAGTACGCACCCTGTTGTGCAGGACTGAGCCGCAGGATCCCTGCAGACACTACACAGAGCAGGGATCACGATAATTGTGAATACATCGCTTCTCTGCTTCAGGCAGCTCAATACAGTCAGCGGAGCGGAGTCGCGTTGATGACGTCACCAGGCCGATCGTCCTGCCATCAAACAGGATAGAGGTCCAGGAGTACGACTAGAGTGTGGAGTATTAGTGATTTTTTGTTAATTAGTAAACCATCGGGGCATTACTTTATAAAGGTTATAAACTGTGAACAGGGGGGCATTATGTGGACTGAGGATATTAGCTTTATACTGGGGGCAGTACTTCCTAGTATGAGTGACATTATGATGAATAGGGGGCAGTATTTGAGCATTGGATTGGGGTATCTTGATGGTATTTGCTATGGAGGCGCAACTGTAATAGGACAATATTTGACATATTTGTAATGGGTGCGCATAATGTAGATGGGGGACATACTTTATAAGGTCGGCATTATTATGGACTGGGGACATTATGATGGAGTGGGCGAATTAATATGGACTGAACATTGACATAAGATTACAAAGGGAGCATTTCTATATAAAGGGGAATTCTTATGTGGTACCTGGGGGCTTTACTTATTAGGGGGACATCTTTCTTTGTTAGAGGGGCGCGATAATTGGACTGGGGGGATTTAATGTAGTAGGCGTGGGTAAGCAGGGACATTACTGTGGGCATTATATGTGTTGGGCATAATCGCGGGCATATAATGGGAGTTTGAGGGGCTCACTAAGGAATGTGCTTAATTATATAAGGTAGCAGGCATTTTAGGTAGGTGCGGTTCCTTCTCGGTGGGCAATGTTAGGACAGGAGCCCTCAGGCGGGGAAGAGGAATTATTTAGGAAGGAGAATTGGGCAGGGGCCACAATTATGGGGCGTAAGTATAGGGTCTTTGAGGGGGCATTCTTTTAGTGTTAGGAGTCACAGTAAGAGGGAATTAGTTGGTTACAGAGATTTAGTGATATGGCATATAGCATATAGGCCTCATTTATAACATTTATTGGGTGGGTGGCACGATTGGGTGTCTTATTAAGTAGCGATGGTGACACCTCAGAGAGGATAATGTAATGTATGGGACCATATACTAGACAGTGATGGCGACACACTTTAGAGACTCGAGTGCCTCAACTACAACCAATATCCACTTGTTTACATGAAGTGCCACATGGCATTTCAAGCATTAATTTATTCTACCCTGTTCTTCAACAACATTCAATTGTATTGGCTCTCCTAAGGCCACCAATGAGAGTTGAAAGAAGGTGGGCAAATTCAGACCCATCGCTGTAGCAGCTTCTCGCCAGTAGAATGGTGGATCCAGCAGAATGACCTGCAAAGACATTGAAGTTTGTCCCTGACCTTCTCACTTTTCCAGCAGTTCAAACAGCTAATGAAATGTTGCTTAAATAGCTCTGAGAGCGAGTACTTTAAGTTGCTTGGGACTGCAGGAAGATTTGGTGGATTTGGTCCTATATGGTTAAATTGGGACTAATGGCCAAGTGCCCACAGAAAGGGCTCTGAGTGCCACCTCTGGCCACCCGTGCCATAGGTTCGCACCACGTACTAGGATATTAGAACGGTCATTATAAAATGTGTCTAATGTAGCAGTGTCTGAACGTGAATGTGGACGTTAGATTTGTGGTCATTACTAAGTTGGGAGCCAATATCAGGACAGTATACTGCTACAGATGTCCATCATATAAAATGTGGGGCCATACAGCCAGAATCGTTAAAGAGGGCTTTTTATGGTGTAGGGCCTGGATGGGGGTAATTTTCAGCGTGTTATACTAGGAAGTCATTATTTGTATACTGGTGCTTATAAATAGTGTTACGAGTTTTAGGGGCAGCAGCAGGATGACACTGTGGGTGACCGACATGTGAGGGACAAGAGGAAACTGAATAACTAAGATGGATAGCCAGGCTGATGGAGAAGATGAGAAAGGCATGAGTACAATGTGAGGACATGTCACCCGCATTCAGTGCAGGATGGAATAGGTAGGGATTTCGCCTGGTTTCCTGTAACTGTATGTGTACAGGTATTGTTGGTGCAGGAACATGTAAGGGGGTTATGTACGCTAGTGGACACTCAGTAAATTTTTAATATGCATTGGGCCCGTGCCGCCGGATCTTTATTTTGCTACCTAGCAACGCCCCTTTGTTTTGACACAGGGGAATGGTAGCGGTGGTGTGGTATTATTCAGTCATGATGCAGGGGTAATGGCTATGGTGTGGTGGTATATTCATTCATGATGCAGTAAGGTCGGGTGTGGTTGGTATATCATCATGAGCTAGTATATAAGGGTAGTGTTTGTGGTGTATTATTAGTGCATATGTGGGTTAATGGTTAGTCGGTTGTGGGTTGGTAGTTATTCAGTCATAATGCAGGTGGTAATCGTTGTGGTGTGGTGGTATTATTCAGTCTATGCTGCAGAGTAATGGTTAGCGGTATTGCGGTATTATTCGGTCATGATGCAGGGGTAATGTATGCTGTAGTGGTATTATTCAGTATGATGCCGAGGTAATGGTAGCATATGTGGTAATGGTAGCATATGTGTGGGAGCGCAGTGGGTCATTTGTGGTGAGGGTATATATGATGATATGTGGGGGGTAGCGTGTGTCAGTTGTGGTGTGAGAGGTAATATATATATATGTGGGGGCACAGTGTGATGCTTGTGTGTGAGGGTATGTATGATGTGGGCGGGGGTCCAGTGTGGGTCAGCATTGGGGGTGTGAGGGGTATATATCATGCATGTGGGAGACACAGTGTGGTCAGTTGGTGGTGAGGGGTATATATTACAATGTGGATGGCACAGTGTGTGTCAGTTGTTGTGTGTGGGTCTATATATGATATATGGGGGGCACAGTGTGGTCAGTTGTGGTGTGGGGTATATATGATATATGTGGGGAACACAGTGTGGTCAGTTGGGGTGTGAGGGAGGGGTATATATCAGCATGGGAGACACGAGTGTGGTCAGTTGTGGTGTGAGGGGTATATATCAGATGTGGATGCGCAGTGTGTAGGTCAGTTGTGAGGGAGGGGTATATATTATGATAAATTTGGGGGTACATTGTGGTCAGTGTTTGTGTGTGAGAGTTTATATGATATATGTGGGCACAGTGTGGTCAGTTGTGGTTGTGAGGGGTATACACTCACCGGCCACTTTATTAGGTACACCTGTCCACTGCTCGTTAATACTTAATTTCCAATCAGCAATCACATGGGCGGCAACTCAGTTGTCATTAGGCATGTAGACATGGTCAGACAATCTCCTGCAGTTCAAACGTAGGCACAGTATGGGGAAGAAAGGTGATTTGAGTGCTTTGAACGTGGCATGGTTGTTGTGCCAGAAGGGCTGGTCTGAGTATTTCAGAAACTGCTGATCTACTGGGATTTTCACGCACAACCATCTCTTAAGGTTTACAGAGAATGGTCCGAAAAAGAAAAAACTCCAGTGAGGCGGCAGTTCTGTGGGCGGAAATGCCTTGTTGATGCCAGAGGGTCAGAGGAGAATGGGTCAGAATGGTTCGAGCTGAATAAAGGCAACAGTGACCAAATCGCACCGTTACATACTCAAGGTAGGCCGAAGAGCATCTCTGAAAGCACAGTACGTCGACTTTGAGGCAGATGGGCTACACAAGCTAGCAAAGACCACAAGCCGGGGTCCACTCCTTTCAGCTAAAAGGATCATGAAACTGGCTACAATTTGCACAAGCTCATTCGAAATTGACAGTAGAAGATTGCAAAAAACGTTTGCATGGTCTGATGAGTCTCGATTTCTGCTGCGACATTCGGATGTAGGGTCAGAATTTGGCGGTCAACAACATGAAAGCATGGATCCATCCTGACTTGTATCAACGGTCAGGCTGGTGGTGTGGTGGTGTCAGGTGTGAGGGACATATTTTCTTGGCATCTTGGGCCCCTTGGTACGCATTGGGCATCATTGCGCCACAGCCTACTCTGAGTATTGTTGCGACCATGTCCATCCCCTTTATGCCACAATGTACCCAACATGTATGGCTAGCTTCATCAGCGGATAATGCGCCAATGTCATAAGCTGGAATCATCATCTCGACTGGTTTCTTGAACATGACAATGAGTTCAGCTGTACTCAAATGTGGCCTCCACGTCACGCAGTATTCTCAATCCAAGTAGAGCACTTTGGGTGATGTGGTGGAACGGGAGATTCGCATCATGGATGTGCAGCCGACAAATCTGCGGCAACTATGTGATGCCATCATGTCAATATGGACCAAAATCTCTGAGGAATGCTTCCATTACCTTGTTGAATCTATACCACGAAGAATTGAGGCAGTTCTGTAGGCAAAAGGGGGTCCAACCCGTTACTAGCATGGTGTACCTAATAAAGTGGCCGGTGAGTGTATATCATGTATGTGGGGGCACAGTGTGGTCAGTTGTGGTGTGAGGGGTATATATCATGTATGTGGGGGGCACAGAGTAGTCAGTTGTGGTGTGAGGGGTATATATGGCATATGTAGGGGGTACAGTGTAGTCAGTTGTGCTGTGAGGGCTATACATGATATATGTGGGAGCACAGTATGGACAGTTGTGGTGTGAGGGCAGGGGTGTACCAAGCCTGTCTGTTGCCTGAGTTGAGCCATAGAGATATGCCCCTCCCTGCCCATATATGTGATACATCAGCAGGACAAGATCCATCATATTGGTTTGGTGTGAAAATAAAGCAATGCAAAATGCATACCGCGTGCCGTCATTTAGTAGAAAATGTATACAGTGTGCCACTATGTACTATAAAATGCATACAGCGTACCGCCATGTAGTATAAAATGTATACAGCGTGCTGCAATGTAGTAAAGAAATGCATACAGCAAACCGCCATGTAGTGTAAAATGCATACAGCATATCCCCATGTAGAATAAAAAGCATACAGTGTACCACCATGTAGTATAAAATGCATACAGAATATCACCATGCAGTATAAAATGCATACAGCGTATTGCCATGTAGCATAAAATGCATACAGCGTATAGCCATGTAGTATAAAATGCATACAGCATATCGCCATATAGTATAAAATACATACAGCATATCGCCATGTAGTATAAAATACATACAGCATATCGCCATGTAGTATAAAATACATACAGTATATCGCCATATAGTATAAAACACATACAGCGTCCCCCCTATGTAGTATAAAAAGCATACAGTGTACCACCATGTAGTATAAAATGCATGCAGTGTCCTCCCATCTAGTATAAAATACATACAGCGTGCCCCCATGTAGTATAAAATTCATACAGTGTGCCCCCATGTAGTATAAAATACATACAGCATATCGCAATGTAGTATAAAATGCATACATCGTATCACCATGTAGTATAAAATGCATACTGTACCCTCTTGTAGTATAAAATGCATACAGCTTGCCACCATGTAGTATAAAATGCATACAGTGTGCTACCATGTAGTATAAAATACATTCAGCATAAAGCCATGTAGCATAAAATGCATAAAGCGTACCACTATGTAGTATAAAATAAATACAGAGTACAGCCATGTAGTATAAAATGAATACAGAATATCACCATGTAGCATAAAATGCATACAGAATATCGCCATATAGTATAAAATGCATACAGAACATCGCCATGTAGTATAAAATGTATACAGCATACCGCCATGTAGTATAAAATACATTCAGCATATCGCTATGTAGCATAAAATGCATACAGCGCCCCCCATGTAGTATAAAATACATTCTGCATATTGCCATGTAGTATAAAATGGATACAGAATATCACCATGTAGTAAAAAATGCATAGTGCACCCCCATGTATTCTAAAATGCATACAGCTTCCCCCATGTAATATAAAACACATTCAGCATATCGCCATATAATATGAAATGCATACAGAATATCGCCATGTAGTATAAAATGCATACAGCGTATCGCCATGTAGTATAAAATGCATACAGTGTGCTGCCATGTAGTATAAAATGCATACAGCGTACCGCCATGTATTATAGAATACATACAGTGTACTGCTATGTAGTATAAAATACATACAGCGTACAGCCATGTAGTATAAAATGCATACAGAATCTCGCCATGTAGTATAAAATGCATACAGCGTATCACCATGTAGTATAAAATGCATACAGAATACTATATCTCCACTATATATACTTTATATATATATGTAGTATAAAATACATACAGCGTGCTCCCATGTAGTATAAAAGACATACAGCATATCGCCATGTAGTATAAAATGCATACAGCGTGCCCCCATGTAGTATAAAATACATACAGCATATCGCCATGTAGTATAAAATGCATACAGCATATCGGCATGTAGTACAAA
This sequence comes from Engystomops pustulosus, assembly GCA_019512145.1. Lineage (NCBI taxonomy): Eukaryota > Metazoa > Chordata > Amphibia > Anura > Leptodactylidae > Engystomops > Engystomops pustulosus. The sequence goes on along the minus strand of CM033641.1, from coordinate 135,723,889 downwards.
ATGCATACAGCGTATCGCTATGTAGTATAAAATGCATACTGTACCCTCATGTAGTATAAAATGCATAATGTACCCTCATGTAGTATAAAATGCATACTGTACCCTCATGTAGTATAAAATGCATACAGCTTGCCACCATGTAGTATAAATGCATGGGACAGTTTGCCACCATGTAGTATAAATACATACAGCGTATCACATAAGTATTAAATGCATACAAAATAAGCGTACCTTGGTAAGTATAAAAATGCATACGTTACTTATTGCTATTAGTATATATGCACACTGCGTATCTCCAAGTCGTATAAAATATATACAGCATATCGCTATGTAGCATAAAATGCATACAGCATATCGCTATGTAGCATAAAATGCATACAGCATACTGTGTGCCCCACTGTAGTATAAAAGGCATACAGCGTACCACCATGTCGTATAAAATGCATACAGAATATCGCCATGTAATATAAAATGCATACAGAATATCGCCATGTAGTATAAAATGCATAGTGTTCTCAAGTGCTTACGAGATATTAAAATCTCATGCCTTAATAGGGAATAGACATATTTATGTCTGTAAAGTAGCTGCATTATGTAAAATAGTGCCTAAATAGATTCACGATATAGAAACACGTTTTGATGGAACCTTATATATGCTATGATGTACTGTTATATGTATAAATGTAATGTTAAAATCTTAATAAAATGACTGATGGAAAAAAAATGCATAGTGTACCCCCATGTAGTATAAAATGCATACAGTTTGCCACCGTGTAGTATAAAATGCATACAGTGTGCTGCCATGTAGTATAAAATGCATACAGCATCCTCCCATGTAGTATAAAATGCATACAGCATCCTCCCATGTAGTATAAAATACATACAGCGTGCCCCATTGTGGTATAAAATGCATATAGCGTAACACCATGTCGTATAAAATGCATACAGAATATCGCCATGTACTATAAAATGCATACAGAATATCGCCATGTAGTATAAAATGCATACAGCATACCGCCATGTAGTATAAAATACATACAGTGAACTGCTATGTAGTATAAAATACATACAGCGTACAGCCATGTAGTATAAAATGCATACAGAATATCGCCATGTAGTATAAAATGCATACAGCGTATCACCATCTAGTATAAAATGCATACAGAGTATCGCCATGTAATATAAAATGCATACAGAATATTGCCATGTAGTATAAAATGCATAGTGTTCTCAAGTGCTACGATGATATAAGATCGCTGCCTTAATAGGGAAGACATATTTTGTCTGAAAGTAGTCACATTATGTAAAATAGTGCCTAAATAGATTCACGATATAGAAACACGTTTTGATGGAACCTTATATATGCTATGATGTACTGTTATATGTATAAATGTAATGTTAAAATCTTAATAAAATGACTGATGGAAAAAAAATGCATAGTGTACCCCCATGTAGTATAAAATGCATACAGTTTGCCACCGTGTAGTATAAAATGCATACAGTGTGCTGCCATGTAGTATAAAATGCATACAGCATCCTCCCATGTAGTATAAAATACATACAGCGTGCCCCATTGTGGTATAAAATGCATACAGAATATCGCCATGTAGTATAAAATGCATACAGCGTATCACCATGTAGTATAAAATGCATTCAGAATACTATATCTCCACTATATATATATAAATATATATATATATATGTCGTATAAAATATTTACAGCATGCTCCCATGTAGTATAAAAGACATACAGCATATCGCCATGTAGTATAAAATGCATACAGCTTGCCCCAATGAAGTATAAAATACATACAGCATATCGCCATGTAGTATAAAATGCATACAGCATATCGCCATGTTGTACACAATGCATACAGCGTATCGCCATGTAGTATAAAATGCATACTGTACCCTCATGTAGTATCAAATTCATACAGCTTGCCACCATGTAGTATAAAATGCATGCAGTGTGCTGCCATGTAGTATAAAATACATTTAGCATATCGCCATTTAGCATAAGATGCATACAGCGTACCGCTATGTAGTATAAAATACATACAGCGTACAGCCATGTAGTATTAAATGCATACAAAATATACCCATGTAGTATAAAATGCATACAGAATATTGCCATGTAGTATAAAATGCACACTGCGTATCTCCAAGTAGTATAAAATATATACAGCATATCGCTATGTAGCATAAAATGCATACAGCATATCGCTATGTAGCATAAAATGCATACAGCATACCGCGTGCCCCACTGTAGTATAAAATGCATACAGCGTACCACCATGTCTTATAAAATGCATAGAGAATATCGCCATGTAATATAAAATGCATAGAGAATATCGCCATGTAGTATAATATGCATACAGAATGCTACCGGTATGTCTCCACTATATATATATATATATATATATATATATATATATATGTAGTATAAAATACATATAGAATATCGCCATGTAGCATAAAATGCATACAGAATATCGCAATATAGTATAAAATGCATACAGAATATCGTCATGTAATATAAAATACATTCAGCATATCGCTATGTAGTATAAAATGCATACAGCGTCCCCCCATGTAGTATAAAATACATTCAGCATATTGCCATGTAGTATAAAATGGATACAAAATATCACCATGTAGTATAAAATACATTGTGTACCCCCCCATGTACTATAAAATGCTTACAGCTTCCCCCATGTAGTATAAAATAAATTCAGCATATCGCCATATAATATAAAATGCATACAGAATATCGCCATGTAGTATAAAATGCATACAGAATATCGCCATGTAGTATAAAATGCATACAGCATATCGCCATGTAGTATAAAATGCATAGTATTCTCAAGTGCGTACGTGATATTAAAATCTCATTCCTTAATAGGGAATAGACATATTTATGTCTGTAAAGTAGCTGCATTATGTAAAATAGTGCCTAAATAGATTCATGATATAGAAATGTTTTGATGGAACCTTATATATGCTATGATGTACTGTGATATGTATAAATGTAATGTTAAAATCTTAATAAAATAACAAATGGAAAAAAAATGCATAGTGTACCCCCATGTAGTATAAAATGCATACAGCTTGCCACCGTGTAGTATAAAATGCATACAGTGTGCTGCCATGTAGTATAAAATGCATACAGCATCCTCCCATGTAGTATAAAATACATACAGAGTGCCCCATTGTAGTATAAAATGCATATAGCGTAACACCATGTTGTATAAAATGCATACAGAATATCGCCATGTACTATAAAATGCATACAGAATATCGCCATGTAATATAAAATGCATACAGAATATCGCCATGTAGTATAATATGCATACAGAATGCTACCGGTATGTCTCCACTATATATATGTAGTATAAAATACATATAGAATATCGCCATGTAGTATAAAATGCATACAGAATATTGCCATGTAGTATAAAATGCATACAGCGTGCCCCCATGTAGTATAAAATACATACAGCATATCGCCATGTAGTATAAAATGCATACAGCATATCGCCATGTAGTACAAAATGCATACAGCGTATCGCCATGTAGTATAAAAGGCATACTGTACCCTCTTGTAGTATAAAATGCATACAGCTTGCCACCATGTAGTATAAAATGCAAACAGAGTGCTGCCATGTAGTATAAAATACATTTAGCATATCGCCATGTAGCATAAAATGCATACAGCATACCGCTATGTAGTATAAAATACATACAGCGTACAGCCATGTAGTATTAAATGCATACAGAATATCCCCATGTAGTATAAAATGCATACAGAATATTGCCATGTAGTATAAAATGCACACTGCGTATCTCCATGTAGCATAAAATGCATAGAGCATATCGCTATGTAGCAAAAAAGGCATACAGCATACCGCGTGACCCACTGTACTATAAAATGCATACAGCGTACCACCATGTCGTATAAAATGCATACAGAATATCATCATGTAGTATAAAATACATACAGCATGCCCCCATGTAGTATAAAATACAAACAGCATATCGCCATGTAATATAAAATGCATACAGTGTATCGCCATGTAGTATAAAATGCATACAGAATATCGCCATATAGTATAAAATGCATACAGAATATCGCAATGTAGTATAAAATGTATATAGCATACCGCCATGTAGTATAAAATACATTCAGCATATCGCTATGTAGTATAAAATGCATACAGCGCCCCCCATGTAGTATAAAATACATTCAGCATATCGCCATGTAGTATAAAATGGATACAGAATATCACCATGTAGTAAAAAATGCATAGTGCACCCCCATGTATTATAAAATGCATACAGCTTCCCCCATGTAGTATAAAACACATTCAGCATATAGCCATATAATATAAAAATGCATACAGAATATCGCAGTGTAGTATAAAATGCATACAGAATATCGCCATGTAGTATAAAATGCATACAGAAAATCGCCATGTAGTATAAAATGCATACAGCATATCGCCATGTTGTATAAAAGGCATACTGTACCCCCATGTAGTATAAAATGCATACAGCTTGCCACCATGTAGAATAAAATGCATACAGTGTGCTGCCATGAAGTATAAAATACATACAGTGTCCCCCCATGTAGTATAAAAAGCATACAGTGTACCACCATGTAGTATAAAATGCATACAGCGTCCTCCCATGTAGTATAAAATACATACAGCGTGCCCCATTGTAGTATAAAATGCATATAGCGTAACACCATGTTGTATAAAATGCATACAGAATATCGCCATGTACTATAAAATGCATACAAAATATCGCCATGTAGTATAAAATGCATACAGCGTACCGCCATGTTGTAAAAAATACATACAGTGTACTGCTATGTAGTATAAAATACATACAGCGTACAACCATGTAGTACAAAATGCAAACAGAATATCGCCATGTAGTATAAAATACATACAGCGTATCACCATGTAGTATAAAATGCATACAGAATACTATATCTCCACTATATATACTTTATATATATATGTAGTATAAAATACATACAGCGTGCTCCCATGTAGTATAAAAGACATACAGCATATCGCCATGTAGTACAAAAATGGCATACAGCGTATCGCCGTGTAGTATAAAATGCATACTGTACCCTCATGTAGTATAAAATGCATACAGCTTGCCACCATGTAGTATAAAATGCATGCAGTGTGCCGCCATGTAGTATAAAATACATTAAAAAACAAAACACTGGCGGTATCATCCAAGTCGTAGTAAATATATCCAGCATAGCGCTGGTACATAAATGCATACCGCCCTATCGCTACTGTAGCCATAAGCATGCCATACACATACTGAAGTGTGGGGCCGCGCACTGTAGTATAAAGAGCAACAAACGAGCGTCACCATGCGTATAACTGCATACGACAGAATCGCCATGTTATAAATAGCATCAGAAGTATCGCCATGAATAATATAAGTGCTGGGGTCTCAGGGTGCTTACGATAAAGTATTAAAGTCTCAGTGCCTGGTACTTGGGATACTATTTATGTTGTGGGATTAATAGTAATGGGGGTTTGGTTTATGGGGTAAGGGGTAATGTAAAAAAAATGAGATTGGTATCTATTGTTTATATGTGAAGTGGGTCACCGAATCGCTGCTTCTTCCACAATCGGTGCCTAATTAACTGCCCTATCTCCTCACCCGTGTTCGAGCATGTTGGGACCCTTCTATATGCCACTGGTCCTGTAAAAATCTCGTGTCTCCAACGGGTGTAGGGAGGGTTATTTGGGGTTAATCCAGTGCTAGTACCATCCAATGCCTTGCTCAAAATAACCGGCAACCTGCCAGATCCGGTCCCCCCATAGATCGTCGGGTCCAATGCATCCCGGTTTGGCACCAGACCTGTCTATCCCCTGCCTCGCCGTATGGGTTATACTGCCCTGGTGCGTCTACTGGCGGAAGGGACATCAGCACTCTCCCCATTTTGTCAACCTCCATCCGACACATCCTCCCATGTAAGAGTATCAAAATACATAACGCGTGCCCGCAGGTATGGTGTATAAAATGCAGCATAGCGTACGGCGGCCATGTCGTAATAAAAATGCATACAGAATATCGCCATGATAACATAAAATGGGCATACATCATGGGTCGCCATGTATTATAAAAAGGCGATACATCATACCGCCATTCATAAAAATAAAAATACATACAGTGAACTGCTATGTATAGAAAATGTACATACAGCGTGGACTCCTGTGATATGTGCAAATTCAAATTCAGGAATAAATCGCCAGTAAGATAGTAAAATGCAAAATACAGCGGTATCACCATCTAGTATAATTGGACATACGTAGGGTAGCGCGCATTATATAAAAGTGGTGCATCATAATTTGCCAGGAGTATACAATGCATAGTGTTCTCAGGTGCTTACGAATATAAAATCTCATGCTAATAGGAATTGACCTATTTAATCAATAGTCTGAAGTGACTACATTATTTCACTAGTGCCCTAAATAGATGTCACTAATAAACCACGTTTTGATGTAAAGAGCGCGGTGCATAAAATGGGGCTGGATGCAGTGACGGGTTTGTATGATTATAATGTATTAGATAAGAATCTTTAAGGGGTGAAAATGGGAGCGTGAAGATGGAAGGTGAAAAAGCAAATGCGTATGTCCCCCCATGTAGTATAGGGGGATGCCTACAGTTTGCCACCGTGGTAGTATACAGAGGTGGCATCAGTGGTTCTGCCATGGGTGTTAAGTGGAAGATTCAATACCATCCGAAAAAGAACATCCCATGTAGTATACAAATACAACAGCGTGCGCGCCGGTTGATTAATTATAAGAGGTGCATAGCGAATATCGCCATGTATTAGCAACTGCATACAGCGTATCACCATGTCGTATAAAATGTGCGCTTCAGAATACATATCTCCACATATATATAAATAAAGGATATATAGTAATAGTATGCTATAAAATAGTGTACAGCAATGCCCCATGTATTAAAAAGACATACAGCAATGTGTCGCGCATGTAAGTATCACTGCCATAACAGTCTTGCCCCATAGGAAGAGATATAAATACATACGGGGAAAAGGGGGCATTCGACCATTTATTATAAAATGCGAATCATCAGGTATCTCCATGTTGTACACAAGTGGGCCCCAAAAAATCAGGCGATATCGCCAGGTATATGGAGAAAATGCATACTGTTACGCCTGCATGTAGTATAACAAATTCATTACAGGCGTGCCAGCCATATCGTAGTATAAAATGCATGCCGTGTGGCTGCCTGTGGGGTGGTGATAAAGATACATTGTGGGGGCTGAGTCGCCTTTTACAAATAGTCATACAGCGACGCTATGTAGTATAAATACATACACGTACAGCCATGTGTATTAAATGCATACAAAATATACCCTTAGTATAAAAATGCATAGCATAGTTGCATGTAGTATAAAATGCACACTGACTATCTCCGGTATTATAAATATATACAGCATATCGCTATGTTGCATAAAATGCATACACCATATCGCTATTGTAGCATAAAATGCATACAGCATACCGCGTGCCCCACTGGTAGTAAAAAGCATACAGCGTACCACCATGTCTGTAATAAAATGTCTAGAGAATATCGCCATGTAATATAAAATGCATAGAGAATATCGCCATGTAGTATAAGATGCATACAGGCTACCGGTATGTCTCCACTTAATATATAATATGTAATATAATATTATATAGATGTAGTATAAAAATACATATAGAAATACGCCTGTAGCATAAAATGCATACAGATATCGCAATATATATAAAAGCATACAGAATATCGTCATGTAATATAGTAATACATTCACATATCGCTATGTAGTATAAATGCATAAGCACGTCCCCCATTTGGATTAAAATACAATTCAGTCATTTGCGATGTAGTATGTGTATGGATACAAATAGATCACCATGTAGTATTAAAATACATTGTGTACCCACCCCATAGTACTATAAAATGCTACAGCTTCCCCCATGTAGTATAAAATAAATTCAGCAATCGCCATATAATATAAATGCATATACATGTCATACACAGATATCGCCATAGTAGTTATAAAGTGCATACAGCATTCGCATGTAGTATAACAGCCAATATATAGCTCAAGTGCGTACGTGATTAAAAATTCTCATTCCTTAATAGGGATAGCATATTATGTCTGTAAAGTAGCTGGCATTATGTAAAAATAGTGCCTAATAGATCATGATATAGAAATGTTTTGATGGAACCTATATATGCGAGATGTACTGGTATGTATTAATGTAATGTGTAAAATCTTAATAAATAACAAATGGACAAAAAAAAAAATGCATAGTAGCCCCCATGTATAAAATCATACGCTTGCCACCGTGTAGTATAAATGCATACATTCTGCCATTGTCGTATAAACAGCATACACGATCCTCCAAGTAGTTAATACCTGAGTGCCCTTTCGTATAAATGCATTAGCGAACACACATGTTGATAAGCTACTGAATATCGCAGTGTACTATAAAAGCATACAGATCATGAGCAACCAGGTATATAAGAAATGCATACAGAATGATATGCCATGTAAAGTATTACTATGCATGATCAGAATGCTACCGGTATGTCCATCCACTATATATATGTAGTATAAAATTACATATAGAATATCGCCATGTAGTATATAACAATGCATACAGAATATTGCCCATGTAGTATAAATGCATACAGCGTGCCCCATTGTATATATAATACATACAGCATATCGCCAATGTAGTTAAAATGCCATAACGGATCAATCGCCATGTAGTACAAATAGCTACAGCGTATCGCCATGTAGTATAAAGGCTACTGTACCCTTTGTAGTATAAATGCATACAGCTTGCCACCATGTAGTATAAAATGCAACAGAGTGCTGCCATGTGTGTTATAAAATTCATGTAGCATATCGCCATGTAGCATAAAATGCATACAGCATACGCTTGTAGTATAAAAACATACACGTCCAGCCATGTATATTAAATGCATACAGAAATCCCATGTATAAAATGCTCCAATATTCCATGAGTATAAAAATGCCAGGACTGCGCCCTGATCTCCGTTAAGTGAATGGGGGGAGAGCGATTCACTCTCCGTTTCTCATAAAATGCATAGAGCATATCGCTATGTAGCAAAAAGGCATACAGCATACCCGTGACCACTGTACTATAAAATGCATACAGCGTACCACTTCTTATAAAATACATACAGAATATCATCATGTACAGATCATGTATAAAAATACAAACGCATATGCCATAAAGTAATTAAAATGCATACAGCTTATCGTCCATGTAGATAATGCATCAGATATCGCCATATAGTAATAATGCATACAGAATAGGATCGCAATTTAGTAGTAAATGTATATAGCATACCGCCATGTAAGTTAAATTAGGCATTCACATATCGCTATGATGTATATAAACGGTGCATACAGCGCCCCCCATGTAGTATAAAATACATTCAGCATATCGCCATGTAGTATAAAATGGATACCGGAATCTCACCATGTAGTAAAAAATGCATAGTGCACCCCCATGTATTATAAATGCATACAGCTTCCCCCATGATTATAAAACACATTCAGCATATAGCCATATAAAATAGAAACTGCATACAAATACGCAGTGTAGTATAAAATGCATACAGAATATCGCCATGTAGTATAAAATGCATACAGAAAATCGCCATGTAGTATAAAATGCATACAGCATATCGCCATGTAGTATAAAAGGCATACTGTACCCCATGTAGTTAAAATCATACAGACTTGCCACCATGTAGAATAAAATGCATACAGTGTGCTGCCATGAAGTATAAAGAAATACTTCAGTGTCCCACCATGTAGTATAAAAAGCTACAGTGTACCACCATGTAGTATAAAATGCATACAGCGTCCTCCCATGTAGTATAAAACATACAGCGTGCCCCATTGTAGTAATAAAATGCATATAGCGTAACACCATGTGTAGTGAAAATGCATACAGAATCTCCCATGTACTATACATGCTCTACCAAATATGCGCCATGTAGTAAACATTCATACAGGTACCGCCATGTTTGTAAAAATACATACAGTGTCTGCTATGTGTTAAAATACATACAGCGTACAACATGTAGTACAAAATGCAAACAAATATCGCCATGTAGTATAAAATACAGACAGCTATCACCAGTGTAGTAGAAAATGCATACAGAATACTAATATCTCGCGCTATATATGGTTTAGTATATATATAAAGATATCTATATATATATATATATGTAGTATAAAATGCAACAGCGTGCCCCAATTGTAGTATAAATACATACACGCATATCGCCATGTAGTATAAAATGCATACAGCAATATCGCCATGTAGATACAAAAGCATACAGCGTATCGCCTGTGTAGTATAAAATGGCATATGTACCCTCAGTAGTATTAAAATGCATACAGCTTGCACCTGTAGTATAAAATGCATGCAGTTGTGCCGCCATGTAGTATAAAAATACATTTAGCATATCGCCATGTAGCATAAAAATTGCACAGCGTATCGCTATGTAGTATAAATATATACAGCGTCAACCATGTAGTATTAATGCATACAAAATTAACCCAGTAGTAGTAATAAAATGCATACAGAATATTGCCATGTAGTATAAAATGCACACTCGTAGGTATCTCCAAGTAGTATAAAATATATACAGCATATCGCGTATGTAGCATAAAATGCACTACAGCATATCGCATGTGCATAAAATGCATACAGCATACCGCGTGCGCCGCACTGTAGTATTAAATCTACAGCGTACCACCATGTCGTATAAAATGCATACAGAAATCGCCATGTAGTATAAAATGCATAGTCGTCCTCAAGTGCTACGAGATATTAAAATCTCAGGCCTTAATAGGGAATACATATTTATGTCTGGTAAGAGTAGTCTGCCTTATGTAAAATAGTGCCTACATAGCTTCAACTGATGTGAACACACGTTTTGATGGAACCTTATATATGCTATGATATACTGTTAATGTAAAATGTAATGTTAAAATCTTAATAAAATGACTGATGGAAAAAATGCATAGTTTACCCATGTAGTATAAATGCATACAGTTTGCCACCGTTGGTGTATAAATGCATACAGTGTGTCTGCCATGTAGTATAAACACACTACAGCATCCTCCCATGTAGTATAAAATACATACAGAGTGCCCATTGTAGTATAAAATGCATATAGCGTAACATAATGTCGTATAAAATGCATACAGAATCGCCATGTATATAAATGCATACAGAATATGCGCCATGTAGTATAAAATCATACAGCGTACCACCATGTTATATAAAATAATACAGGTTGCCCCATTGTAGTATAAAATTGGAGTGGATCGGAATGGAGGGAGCGGGGGGGGAGCCGGAATGGACAGGTGAGGCTGCACTTTGGGCAGGGGGATGTGGCGGCAGTGGGTAAAAGTATGTGCTTGGCCGGCTGGCGGGAAAGACGATGTGCAAGCCTCATGCAGGGCAGGTGTATTAGGAGCGCATGCAGGGGTGGGGGGTGTCAAGCCATGGCATACAATATCGCCGCATGATAAATAAAATGCATACAGAATAATGCCATATATTATAAAATGCATTCAGAATATCGCCAGTAGTATATATATATGCATACAAGCATACACCATGTAGTATAAAAAAATAGATACATCTATCGCTCTGTAGTTATAAAATGCATACAGCGTATCGCATGTGGTATAAAATGCGTACGAGCGCCCCCCCCCCATGTAGTATAAAATACATTCACAAATCGCCCATGTAGTGTGAAATGATACAGAATATCGCCATGTAGTGTAAATGCATAGTGCACCCCTATGTTAGTATAAAGATCATAGTGCACCCCCTTGATAGTAAAATGCCTACATTGTGCTTCCAGTAGTTATTAAAATGCATCAGCGTTCCTCCCTATTAGTATAAAATATTTACAACGTGTCCCGATTGTATTATAAAAGCATACAGCTAACAACCATTGTAATACAATGCATTACATTATCGCCGGATGTACTATAATGCATGCAGAATATTGGCATGAGTATAGAAATGCTTAGAATACAGCCTGTAGTATTAAGAATACATGCAGCAATACCAGTTGGGTTTTTTTGATGATGTATAGAAATCCCTAATACGCTGACTGCTATTAGTATAAGAAGACGTATACATCATACGCCTTAGTAATAAATGGACATACAGCTTATCACCTAAGTGTATATAAAAGAATGGATGGAGCATAGGGGGGGGGGGG